>SJYA01000865.1:1442614-1576882 GCA_006410615.1 Neotragus moschatus
AAAAAAAAAAAAAAAAAAAAAAAAAAAAAAAAAACCTTAAATCTGCAGGATCTGGAGGAAAAAAACCCGTGGATGGGGAATGAAAATAAAAATCAAGGGTGACTTTTTAAGATATATGATTTGGAAACTTGTGAGGAGGAATGGATTTGTAGAGGAAAGGCATGGATTCAGAACTAGATGTGCCAAGAAGCCTGGGAGTCCCCAGGTGAAGACGGCCTATTGGCAGGATCATTCACGGGTCTGTAGCTCAGGAGAGGAAGCTTATATTTCCAGGTTTGGGAAGCGTTGGTATTTAGATGATAGATGAAACAATATGAATAGATGAGATTAACTATGAAGCATTTAGGGTAAGAAACTCTTCTGTAAGGACTAACCGGAAAAAGTGTCCTGGGGAATACAAACATTTGGGTGAAAGGCACCTGAAAACACTGAATTGGAGTAGCCACTCAGACAGTAGGAAACAGCAGCGTGGGAGTCAAGCCTCTTGCCTACAGCAGGGTGCTCCACAGCGTGAATAATGCAGAGTTACTGGCTAGGGTTAGAACTGGAAATTTCTCCTGGCATCCTGCTTGGGTTTTACTGGAGCTGATGAACAGTCCCTTCTGGTGGCGTCTGAGGCATTAAATTAGGTAATCCATGGTGAAGTCTCCTCCCCCTCTTCCTGTATTTATTTATCTCTTCCTTAACTTTTACGTTTTTTTTTAAATGCCTTTCTATTATTTCTTAAGTGGAAATAATTCTATCTCAAAAGACCCGTCATGATTAAAGGAAAACTTAAAGGATTACTGGTACATTTTCTTCTCCCAGTCAGTCTTCAGTTTGTGATCCTGCTTTTTTAGAGCATATTTGTGAAGACTTTTAGTTCATAATTAGCCAAAAACAATCAATATGAATGACAAATGCTCTGGGAATATCATTAAAAGCAAATTATAAAACGTTAACACTGTGCTCTATTAACTAGAAGACACTCTATTAAGGAAAATAGCTCTCGTGGAGTTTGGTTGTGTTGAAAAGAGGGAAAAGTAAAACATTAAAAAAAGGTGATTTATCACCTAATTCTCTCAGTATTCTTACTGAGATTAAAACTGAGTAAGGGAAAGAGAGAAGGATAGAAAGATAACTATTGTAATTGCTTAGTTTGTTTCAGCTACATATTAGCCTCTTCATATGCATTGTATTATTGTATCTTATCTAATAACTTTTTGATGTAAATATTACAATCTTACTTTTGCATATAGGAGAACTGAGGCACAGAGATTATTTGAAAAAAAAAAGCAAACAACTTCTCAAACAGTTAAGACCTGGCTAAAACCAGCACAATAGGAAAGGAGAGTAAAGTCGCTCAGTTGTGACCGAGTTTTTGCGACCCCAAGGACTGTAGCCCACCAGGCTCCTCCGTCCATGGGATTTTCCAGGCAAGAGTACTGTAGTGGAGTGCCATTCCCTTCTTCAGAAGATCTTCCCAACCCAGGGACTGAACCCTGGTCTCCTGCACTGTAGGCAGACGCTTTACCATCTGAGCCACCAGGGAAGTCAGGGAAGCACAATGGTGTGACAGAAATAGGAGAAAACATCAAAAAGCAAGTAAAATTTGCCAAATTGAAATATGTGCACACCAAAACACCTTTGGATCAAAGACAGCAAAAATTCAAACAGATTCTAACACTTGACAGTTTCCCTAGGATTCTTGGAACTAAAGTGGTCTTCCCTTGATTCTTTCAACACAATTCCAGTTTATTTTTTAAAATTTTGTTTTATATTGGAGCATAGTTGATTAACAATGCTGTGTTAGCTTCGGGGGTGCAGCAAAGTGACTCAGTTATCCATACACGTGTACCTGTTCTTTTTAAAATCATTTTCCCATTTAGGTTATTATAGAATATTGAATGAAGTTCCCTGTGCTATACAGGAGGTCCTTGTTGGTTATCTATTTTAAATGCAGTAATGTGTACTTGTCAATCTCAAACTCCCAGGACAACTTTAAATATATGCAAATACCAGCATTGTGCTGGGTCAAACTCATATCTTTTACGGCTCCTAGATGCCACCTGAGAAGCCCAGAAGTCATTGGCTCCCAGGCCAAAGAACACGTGCCCTTGAACTTAAGATTTATGCTGCACCCTGGCCTCTCCCAAATACCAGCCACAAGGGCATATAGCTCTTCCCTTAAAAGACTTGAAGCAAAAATTGACACTCTTTAATAAAGACACATGGGCTTCCCTGGAGGTTCAGATGGTAAAGAATCCACCTGTAGTGTGGAGTCCTGGGTTCGATCCCTGGGTCGGGAAAATCCCCTCGAGAAGGGCATGGCAACCCACTCCAGTATTCTTGCCTGGAAAATCCCCACGGACAGAGGAACCTGGCAGGCTATAGTCCATGGGGTCGCAAAGAGTTGGACACGACTGAGTCACTAAGCACAGCACAATAAAGATACATGGGCTCAGATATCACCTTGGATGATTCTACTGGGAATTGCATTTTCTGGCCTTTTGTTGTTCCTTTTAACTTTATTATTTTATTGAGAGATAATTGCTTTACAGAATTGTGTTGTTTTCTGCCAAACATCTACATGAATCAGCCATAGGTATACATATATCCCCTCCCTCTTGAACCTCCCTCCCATCTCCCTTCCCATCCTACCCCTCTAGGTTTAGGTTTTTACAGAGCCCTTTTCACTTCCCTGAGTCATACAGCAAATTCCCATTGACTGTTTATTTTACATATGGTAATGTAATCTTCCATGTTACTCTCTCCATACATCCCACCCTCTCCTTCCTCCCCTATCCCCCTCCGCCGAGTCCAAAAGTCTGTTCTCTATGTCTGTGTCTCCATTCAGTCAGTTCAGTCGCTCAGTTGTTTCCAACTCTTTGCAACCCCATGAATCGCAGCACGCCAGGCCTGTCCATCACCAACTCCCGGAGTTCACCCAAACCCACATCCATCGAGTCGGTGATGCCATCCAGCCATCTCATCCTCTGTCATCCCCTTCTCCTCCCGCCCTCAATCTTTCCCAGCATCAGGGTCTTTTCAAATGAGTCAGCTCTTCACATCAGGTGGCCAAAGTATTGGAGTTTCAGCTCCAACATCAGTCCTTCCAATGAAAACCCAGGACTGATCTCCTTTAGGATGGACTGGTTGGATGCCCTTGCAGTCCAAGGGACTCTCATGAGTCTTCTCCAACACCACAGTTCAGAAGAATCAATTCTTCTGTGCTCAGCTTTCTTTATATTCCAACTCTCACATCCACACATGACCACTGGAAAAACCATAGNAACCCAGGACTGATCTCCTTTAGGATGGACTGGTTGGATGCCCTTGCAGTCCAAGGGACTCTCATGAGTCTTCTCCAACACCACAGTTCAGAAGAATCAATTCTTCTGTGCTCAGCTTTCTTTATATTCCAACTCTCACATCCACACATGACCACTGGAAAAACCATAGCCTTGATGAGACAGACCTTTGTTGGCAAAGTAATGTCTCTGCTTTTTAATACACTGTCTAGGTTGGTCACAGTTTTCCTTCCAAGGAGTAAGCATCTTTTAATTTCATGCCTGCAGTCACCATCTGCAGTGATTTGGGAGCCCAGNTTAGTTCACTGATTCCTAGAATGTCGACGTTCACTCTTGCCATCTCCCATTTGACCACTTCCAATTTGCTTTGATTAATAGACCTAACATTCCAGGTTCCTATACAATATTGCTTTTTACAGCATTGGACCTTGCTTCTATCACCGGTCACATCCACAGCTGGGTATTGTTTTGGCTTTGGCCCCATCCTTTCATTCTTTCTGGAGTTATTTCTCCACTGATCTCCAGTAGTATATTTAGCAACTACCGACCTGGGGGGTTCATCTTTCGGTGTCCTATCTTTTTGCCTTTTCCTGCTGTTGAGGTTCTCAAGGCAGAAATACTGAAGTGGTTTGCCATTCCCTTCTCCAGTGGACCACACTCTGTCAGACCTCAATGAAACTAAGCCATGCCATGTGGGGCCACCCAAGATGGACGGGTCATGGTGGAGAGTTCTAACAGAATGTGTCTCCATTGCTGCCCTGCAAATAATTTCATCAGTACCATCTTTCTGGACTCCATATATATGCATTAGTATATGGTATTTGTTTTTCTCTCTCTGAGTTGCTTCACTCTATAATAGGCTCTAGGTTCATCTGCCTCATTAGAACCGACTCAAATGCATTCCATTTTATGGCTGAGTAATGTTCCATTGTGTATGTGTAGCACAGCTCCTTTATCTATTCACCTGTCAGTGGACATCCTGGTTGCTCTCCTGTTCTAGCTATTGTAAATAGGGCTGCAATGAACATTGGAGCACATGTATCTTTTTCAATTTTGGTTTCCTCAGAGTATATGCCTAGGAGCGGGATTGCTGGGTCATATGGGGGTCTCATTCCTAGTTGTTTAAGGAATCTCCATACCATCTTCCATGGTGGCTGTATCAATTTACATTCCCACCAACAGTGCAGGAGGGTTCCCCTNCACATGTATCTTTTTCAATTTTGGTTTCCTCAGAGTATATGCCTAGGAGCGGGATTGCTGGGTCATATGGGGGTCTCATTCCTAGTTGTTTAAGGAATCTCCATACCATCTTCCATGGTGGCTGTATCAATTTACATTCCCACCAACAGTGCAGGAGGGTTCCCCTTTCTCCACACCCTCTCCAGCATTTATTCTTTGTAGACTTTTTGATGATGGCCATTCTGACTGGTGTGAGGTGCTATCTCATTCTAGTTTGGATTTACATTTCTCTAATATTGAGCGATGTTGAGCATCGCTTCATGTGTTTGTTAGCCATCTGTATGTCTTCTTTGGAGAAATGTCTGCTTAGGCCTTTTTCCCACTTTTTGATTGAGTTGTTTGTTTTCCTAGTATTGACTTTTATGAGCTATTTGTATATTTTGGAAATTAATCCTTTGTCAGTTGTTTCATTTGCTATTATTTTCTCCCATTCTGAGGGTTGTCTTTTTATCCTTTTTATAGTTTCCTTTGTTGTGCAAAAGCTTGTAAGTATAGTTAGGTCCCACTTGTTTATTTTTGTTTTTGTTTCCATTACTCTAGGAGGTGGATCATAGAGGGTCTTGCTGTGATTTATGTCATTATTCTGCCTGTGTTTTCCTCTAAGAGTTCTATGTTCCTTTTATTTTTTAACTTACCAAATACTTAGTAGCTTCTTTTCACCAAGACAAAGATGGAAAATGTAAAGTCCTGCTTCTAAGTAACTCAGTCTAGAACACCAGAATATAGATAATTATAGAGTATGAGGTATCCAGTCTTTTTGGAATATAATGTTACAAAGTAATTAAAGTTTCTGTTATAGGGTACATAGTATATAGAGGAGACTGTACAGAGAAGGTTAAATTTAGTAGGCTTAGTGAAGACAGAAAATGAATTTTTATACGTGCTGTTTTTTGAGGGCACAGCATTCTTTTGGAGTTTTACTATATATTTTATAAGATATGGTACATCACATGCATTTTATTTCCTACTTTACTAACTGCAATCTGTTACCCAGTTTTTAACAAAGGCATTGGAATAATTTAATTTTACTTTATAAGATCAGGTCTCATGACCTTGTGGTAGTGTAGAGAGGTCTGAAGTCTTCAAAGACCTGGGATCAGATCCTATCGCAGTTACCAAGCAGCTATGGAATCTTGAGAAGTTCAGCTTAACTCTATAAAACCAGAGTTGAAATAGCTCTAGTAGTCAGCTAAGGAACATGAAGAGCAGTCAACATGAAGCTAAGTGGTGGGCAGTGATGAGTTGAAGACCCCTACCCCATTATAAGAGTTGCCCATCATTCATCTTTAGATAATTGTTAGCCAGCATACATTTAAGTCTAGTCTTAGGGGAACTTTAAAAAGCCTGATTTGTATGTGATATTTAAATGTTGACAACCAGTTAAACACACACTTTCTACCAGAGGAAACATGAAGCTGACCAGTTGGATTCCTACGCTGATCTGTTTTTCTGCCACTTTAGGTTAGAGTATCTTCCCCCACTGCTCTCTCTCAAGATGGTTTGATCTGTTTGATTTTTTTTTTTCAATACTGATATTTTATCTGCTTTTTCTGTGCTTCTCATAGCAACATCTTTTTCAGTTAAGAAACTTAGAAAAGAGCATTTGAAGAAGACATTGAACAAAAATACATCTTTCAAAGTTATAAGAAAGGTTCAAGTTGAAAATGAACTTGTTAGTGAGGACAGTGTGTACAACTTATTTTTAAGTGTTTCAAGTCAAATACCTGATAGAAGCAGGGATAAGAGGATTTTGAATTTTCTGTTCATCTCAGGAAAAGTCCTATTTAGTGCTAGAAATGTTAGCTGGGTTTAGTCCCTACAGTGAGTAGGCCAGATTCTTCATCAAAGACAGACTATTTCAATAAATAGTACAACTGTATTTATTATACCTAAGCATTACTTTGCCGACTAAGGTCCGTCTAGTCAAGGCTATGGTTTTTCCTGTGGTCACGTATGGATGTGAGAGTTGGACTGTGAAGAAGGCTGAGCACTGAAGAATTGATGCTTTTGAACTGTGGTATTGGAGAAGACTCTTGAGAGTCCCTTGGACTGCGGAGATCCAACCAGTCCATTCTGAAGATCGGCCCTGGGATTTCTTTGGAAGGAATGATGCTAAAGCTGAAGCTCCAGTACTCTGGCCACCTCATGCCAAGAGTTGACTCATTGGAAAAGACCCTGATGCTGGGAGGGATTGGGGGCAGGAGGAGAAGGGGACAACCGAGGATGAGATGGCGGGATGGCATCACTGACTCGATGGATGTGAGTCTGAGTGAACTCCGGGAGTTGGTGATAGACAGGGAGGCCTGGCGTGCTGCGATTCACGGGGCCGCAAAGAGTCAGACTTTACTGAGCGACTGAGCTGAACTGAAGCATATTCGTTTGTACACATTTAATATTGCATCTACATCAATTGATTCCTTATTTAGTACCATGCATGGTGCTAGATCAGTTTTCCAAACTTCAGTTATGACCAGCATTTTAAAAATGAATCGGAATAAAATTTAAAAGAGCAGAAAATATCAAAGTGCATTTTAGAAGTTGTGTTTCTGAAAAGCAGTTTGCAGTTATAAGGAATACCCATTCACACACATACATCCTGAATGTGTACGGACATTATGTTGCCAAATGTGTTTCACTTTTGTGGGTCATGATAAAAAAAAAAACAAACACATTTCTTTGGTAACTACTTCAGATCTGTTTTTTTCTAAATCATCAAAATACTATAATTTTTAGATATTATCACCCTGATCTTACATACATAGAAAGCTAGAGCATAAATGACTTATCAAATGCCGTGGAAGTTACTAAGTGACCAGGTTGGGATCTGAGCCCTTGATGACTACGTACCAACCTATATTCATTCCTCTGTAAAACACTGAGTAGAAGTTTCATTGACTACAGAGATGGTTTTTGCTTTTTCTGATTATTGTGGTTGATTTTTTTCTTTTACTTTCAACTGTTGAAATAACTGCTAGTTAGTAGATGCTTAAAGTAGCATTTTGGATTTCCCAGGACCATCTGATTGTAAATAAAAGAAAATTTAAATCTTGCCTAGAAAGATATACCACTTGTAGCTTTCTATTAATATGTTTTAGTGATTTGTAACTCAAGTGCTGCTTTCTCTGGGAGCTTTTTTTTTTTCTCCTATAGGTAGATAGTGATGAATTTAATATTTCCTTAATCAAGTCAAATGAAGAAAATAAAACCATAGAAGTTAAAGATTTGGAAATCTTCACAAGGTATTCCGTGGTGATCACTGCATTCACTGGAAATATCAGTGCTGCATATGTGGATGGAAAGTCAAGTGCTGAAATAATTGTTACCACTTTAGAATCAGGTAAGGTCTATATTTCTTCATTGCTAAAAACTGACTAAGTGTCTTTCTTACAGTTTCTTACACTCTACCCTACAAAGCATATATGTTACAAGAAAATTTTAAGCATATAAGCATAAAATTCAATAACTCACTGGGACTGACAAAAGTGAAGCTTTCTATTTGTATTTTTGAGGCAAAATAGAATTATGTAGCATAGTCAATACTTGTAAGTACAGAAATAAATTAGTTCATATTAAGGTATCTAAATGTATTTTTTTTTCTGTGTTTATTTCAACACTAAGTATTTTCAAAGTTGGACAACCTTGCCTAAGAGATGATTTTTCCAACTATTTATAGCCAATAAAGCTTCACCTTAAATTCTGATTTAATTATTTATGTCCCATGGTTTAAATGTACATTAAAATAATGATACTCTATTTATCGAGGGCTCAGTCGGTAAAGAATCTGCCTGCAATGCAGGAGACCTAGGTTCAATTCCTGGGTTGGGAAGATCCCCTGGAGAAGGAAATGGCAACTCACTTCAGTATTCTTGCCTGGAGAATCCCAAGGACAGAGGAGGCTGGCAGGCTACTGTCCATGGGTCGCAAGAGTCAGACACGACTTAGCGACTAAACCACCACCACTCTATTATTAAATTATCTGGGCTTTCCAGGTGCCAAGAATATGCTTGCCAATGCAGGAGGCATGAGAGACATGGGTTCGGTTTAATCCCTGGGCCAGGAAGATCCCCTGGAGGAGGGCATGGCAACCTGCTCCAGTATTCTTACCTGGAGGATCCTATGGACAGAGGAGCCAATTAAACCCCCAGCTATGTTTACCATATCTGTTCTCTTCATTTAGTCAAGTGGCATGTTTTATTATATAATCTAAGGACAAATGTCAGAATCCATACAGACTGCCTCAAGTTGGTATGAACAGGTTCTGAGTGGATAGTAAGATTGTAACCTGTGAGAAATTACCATGGAAAGTCAACTTCCCAGAACTCGCTTGCCCCATCCTCCTTCAGACTCCTGGTGTTCTTTGCCAGCAGATATATCTCTGGAAAGAGCACATGAACGATGTGTTGCTATATTTTATTTGTTGCTATCTGTAAGGTAAGTATAGGAGGTAAAAAAAAAAATGAGTCTTTTCATTATACTATATACTCTTATCTATAAACTTATAGTTCTAACTTGAAAGGTACATCTTATCCTCAGCACCATAAAATTCTACTTGCTTCCATTTTGTGGCCATGTATAGTTCAGGTACTTATTTTACTTTTTGGACTTCTCCCTTATCCTGCCCATCTGTGAGAAAAGTTGCTGCTAAACTTGTTCACCATTTCCAAGGATATTGTAGTTTAATCAATTTTTATTAAACCTCTAAGAGTAGATTTTAGATATGAAAACAAAGATATCTGGAGGATAAGAAGTTCTTTCTAACACTCAGGTAATTTTTTCATGTATTCAACTTTAAAGCTGATCCTAATTTTAGGGAATCATCTCTCATAAAAAGAAATATATATATTCTTATATATCATAAAAATGTGTAATAGTAATTGTGAAAATGTGTGTTGAACCAATTTAACTTTTATATCAGCTATGCATTTCTTCACATTGTGATATTTGCACAATAACATATTTATCTACTTCTCTTTTTTTTTTCTGTTATTTATTTTCTTATATTTTGCTTGCCGTAGGGAACTCTCTCTAGATATCTCTACAAGTGTATATGAATATCTGAGCTATTCATAGTCAAATATGAACAGCCTTCTTCATGGAAGTTTGTTACCTAGAATGGAAGAATATATACATTTCAATGTGGTTAAAATAAATATGTTCATGCAACCATTAAATTTATTTTAAAAAATACTAATTATATAGTTTGATAAGAACTAGTTCTCACATTTAAAAAATAATTTTATCCTGTGTTATCTTTCATAATAATTTATTTATATTTGGCTAGTTATATGGTAGGGCAACTTTTATTTATCAAAAATAAACAGGACTATCTAGAATATATAAAGAAATATTAAAATTCAACACTTAAAAAGAATCCAATTAGAAAATTGCAGAGGGGACTTCCCTGGCAGTTCAGTAGTTAGGACTCCAAGCGGCCACTGCAGGGCGCATGGGTTCCATCCCTGGTCAGGGAACTAAGGCCCCACATGTCACATGGCCAAAAAGATAAGAAAAGAAAGCTGACAAAGAACAGGAACTGATATTTCACCAGAGAGGAAATATGATTGGCAAATAAACTCAAGGTATGTTTTTGCAACACTATTATCTGTTAAGAAAAGGTAAATTAAAACCACAATGATACATCACTATGCATTTACTAGAACAGAAAAAATAATTTTTTTTAAATAGTAATAATACCAAATGCTGGAAAAACTCCAAAAAGACTGGATCTCTCATACACTGCTAGTGGGAATGTAAAAGGGTATAACTATTGATAGAATGGAAAAATATTTTGATAACCTGTAAAACTGAACATGCACTCACCATGGATCCACAAATTACAATCTTAGGCAGTTATCACAAACAACTGAAAACTTAATGTTCATACAAATATCTTTATATGAATGTTAACAGGCTTATTAGGAATAACGACAAAATAACTGGAAACAGCCCAAATGTTTTTATGATTAAACAAATTCTAGTACAATGGAACGCTACTCAGCAATAAAGACAGAATAAACTGTTGTACACAGCAGCTCTGGATCTCAAGGTCATTGTGCTGTTGTCTTTTGCAACTAATAAAACTATGGAGATGGAGACTGGCCAGTGTCGAGGAGTCATGGAGTGCAAATATAAGGGGAGAGCAAGAGGACTTTTCTTTATGGTGATGGAAGAGTTTTGTATCTTGTTTCTGGTGATGGTTACAGGAGTCTATACATGGAATTAAATTGCATAGAACCATACAGAAATACAGGAAAGCATGAAAAATGGTGAAAATTGAATAAGACCTATAGTCAAGTTAATATGATTGTGTCAGTTCTGTTTCCAGGTTTGATATTTAACTACCGTTATATAAGATGTCACCACTGGGGAAAGCTGGGGGAAGGTTACAGGGAACTGAATGTACGATTCTTGCAGCTTCCTGTGAGTCTACATTATTTTTAAGTTCAGAGTGTCATAGAGGTTCATTCTGTGTAAGACACATACATACAGAAGGCTAAACATATAAGCAAATAAACTGGATCACTGTTACGGTTTCTGTGATCTATAAACATCAATGATTCTATAACGAACCAGCCATCTTGCTTTTCATAATTAAATGATTTGTGTAATACTCTTTGTAAAGAGAAATTTGAGAAAAAATTGAAGCAAATCAGTTTTATATGGAGATCAAAATGAATACAAATTTTGCAATAATTTTAACTGCTAAATACTTTTAGTCCCTAAGGATCCACCTAACAACATGACATTTCAGAAGATACCAGATGAAGTTACAAAATTTCAGTTAACATTTCTTCCTCCTTCTCAACCAAATGGAAATATCCAAGTATATCAAGCTTTGGTTTACAGAGAAGATGATCCTGCTGCTGTCCAGATTCACAACCTCAGTATCATCCAGAAAACTGACACCTCTGTCATTGCAGTGTTAGAAGGGCTGAAAGGTGGACATACGTACAACATCAGTGTAAGTAGACACAGTTTTTAATTCTTCATCTGTTTTGCAAAGTTGATAGAAAAACTCAGCCTTCAGAAATACTGCAGCTTATGTAACACTACGTTTTTCTTATCTCTTGATGGAATTGCTTAAGACATGCCAAGTGAAAAAGATCTGGGGAAACAGAATTGCTCATTTCCTTTTTTAATACAGCAAGTCATGTGACAATATGTAAATAACAGAAAAGCTTGCACAATTACAGTGGAAATCCAAAAATAAAGCATGAAGAAAATCCACACTAAAAGTTAAAGAGCAGTGATATATAGATAGTTCTGCCTAAAGGAAGACTGTTTCTGTGTGATTATAAATGGAAAATGGAAAAGGAAATAGCAAAGACAAAGGGCAGAAATAACTCTTTGTATGATTGAAATTCACATGTATTTCACCCAACTATTACTAAAAGCTAAAAGCATTTTATCTCTTAATTCTAAATTATCCATTTTGGAAAGTAAATATGTATGTGAGTTTGTAATACGTATACATAATACAAATACAATTTGTTTCACTGTTTCACTATTTTTATAGCATGTCTTGGAATTTTCAAAAAGAACTATATAATTCAGAAAATCATCTATTAAGCAACATAGAACCAATCTAGCTGCTGTTGCTGCTAAGTCACTTCAGTCGTGTCCGACTCTGTGCGACCCCATAGACGGCAGCCCACCAGGCTCCGCCATCCCTGGGATTCTCCAGGCAAGAACGCTGGAGTGGGTTGCCATTTCCTTCTCCAATGCATGAAAGTGAAAAGTGAAAGGGAAGTCGCTCAGTCGTGTCCGACTCTTTGCGACCCCATGGACTGCAGCCCACCAGGCTCCTCTGTCCATGGGATTTTCCAGGCAAGAGTACTGCAGTGGGGGTGCCATTGCCTTCTCCAAGAACCAACCTAGACAGCATATTACAAAGCAGAGTCATTACTTTGCCAACAAGGGTCTGTCTAGTCAAGGCTATGGTTTTTCCAGTGGACAGGTATGGATGTGAGAGTTGGACTATAAAGAAAGCTGAGCACAGAAGAATTGATGCCTTTGAAGTGTGGTGTTGGAGAAGACTCTTGAGAGTCCCTTGGACTGCAAGGAGATCCAACCAGTCCATCTAAAGGAGATCAGTCCTGGGTGTTCATTGGAAGGTTGATGCTAAAGCCAAAACTCCAATACTTTGGCCACCTGATGGGAAGAGCTGACTCATTTGAAAAGACCCCAATGCTGGGAAGGATTGAGGGCAGGAGGAGAAGGGGACTACAGAGAATGAGATGGTCGGATGGCATCACCGACTCAATGGACATGGGTTTGGGTGAACTCTGGGCGTTGGTGATGGACAGGGAGGCCAGGCATGCCATGGTTCATGGGGTTGCAAAGAATCAGACACAAATGAGCAACTGAACTGAACTGAAATTCACCCTAAGCATTCAAGTAGCTCAAGTAACTAAACAGTCAAGTAACTAATCTTCCAACAAACTCTTTATATCAGAAAACCGTCCTTAATAATTTGTGTTATTTCCCTCACTCACTGTATAATCTGACTTGCTAGGACTCTTGTTACATATATCTTTAAATGGACCCCCATTCTAAGAGATCTGTTAGAGAGAAGGTGGTAGTTAAGAGAATGAACTGACCTAGATTCAAATTCTGGCCCTGCTAAGTTTCTTTCAGGGCAGTTTCTGCACATCTGTGCCTCTTTTTCCTTATCTGAAAAATCAGTAATAGGAATAGTAATTTCTATACAGGATATTAATCGTGATGGTAGGAAACAAATGTTTTGGCTCTCGCAAATAAAAGAAAAATAGGAAACAAAGTACAACTAATTCGTAATTTTTGAAATGATGACTGGGTCTTCGTTGCAGTGCATGGGCTTCTCGTTGCAGTGGCTTCTCTCATTGCAGAGCATGGGCTCTAGGCGTGTGAGCTCCAGCAGCTGCAGCTCCCAGCCTCTGGAGCACAGGGTCAGTAGTCGTGGCACATCGCTTAGTTGCCCTGTGGCATGTAGAGTCTTCTCAGACCGGGCATCAAACCTATGTCTCCTGCACTGGCGTGTGGCCTGCCATTCACTGTACCACCAGGGAAAGTCCACTAGTTCATAAAGAAAACTCAATCTTTGGATTATATGCAAGGTGCCATTTTCATTGTCCTCAACACCTGAGAATTTACTAGAAATGTGTAACTTTCACATGGTCCTAACCTAATGAATCAAAACCTATAGGTTTTCCTTTAACAGGGTTTGTGAGTGACTTCTTTCCTCACTGCAACTTGAGATGCACTGCCCAGCTTCATTATTCCACTTAAATGTTAGGTGATAAAGAAATATAAATAATCACACTGTAGCATCACTTTTCATTTTAAATACTTTCTTTTTGAAGTTTACATACACCAATAAATATTTCCTTTATATATTTTTTAAGCTACACTTTATAGGCTTGGTTTATTTACTATACCTGCCACATCATATATGTTATTTTACTTCCATCAAAATACTTCTAAACTGTGCATAGGGTGGAGGGTGGACCACTAATGTATGAAACAAATTTATTGAGTCCAATAAAGATGCACTCTGAATTGTGTTTACTGAATTTATGAAATTGGCAAGAACATAGTCATTATTTTATTAACATATAGCAAGATCCAGTGAATTAAAGAAGAGCCTGTGTCTGCAGCTTCCTAGGCACAACGTTGATTGAAAGGACGCGCATCTGTGTAAATCACCCTCTGCAGATACAAACAGAAATGCTTTATGTGTATGCTGCATTACGCAGGTTATAGCGTCAGATACTCGGGGCAGGGGTGAGGCAGGGCACAGAGGCCAACTTTCAGAGGGATGATTTAATACAGGAAAGCTGGGAGGCTGAGGGAGTAGGGTTTCATCTCAGAAGGGAAAAAAGAGAGTCTTGAATATGGATTTAAAGGAAGCTGGAGTTACCTAGCTACAGAGAAAAGGAGCAGCTGTTAGAGTAGATGGAGAGAGAGTAGACATAGTGACTCTTCTGCTCTGTCCTCCTACGGGTTCAAACAGAAGCCACTTCTTTCTCTGTGATAGGGCTGTTCAGGTCACCGAGCCTTTGTTCTCAGGGCTTAGTACCATAGTATCCGTTGTAAGAACTAGTTTATTGCTAACATTCTTCCTCCATATATTATGTAAATTTGAGTGCAAGAAAATATAATAGACTGAATTGTTATAAAAAGTAGAATAATTTTTAAATGATATATAATCATAATTGCTTATATACACTGTGCAATAATTTGAAAATAATAACAAGATGTTTCTTTGTTTTAGGTTTATGCAATCAATAGTGCGGGTGCAGGGCCAAAGGTTCAAATGAGAATAACCATGGATATTAAAGGTACACGAGCTGCCTTCCCATGAAATGCTATTGTCTTAAAAGTAATTATAATTTATATTCTGTATTGGAGTTATGGGTCTAGTTAAGCTTTTAAATGATGGATATATAGTAAGCATACATAAGTAATAAGTAGTAATATATGCTTATTAAAGCTGTAATTAAAATACCTAGATCATGAGGCAGATTACCATGTTAATTGCAGAGACTGTCTGCTATATTTGTTTTCTGCTAAATTGAGATTTTACTGAGACAAACTTTATAATTGTATTTTATGTTTTTTAAATTTTTTTGAAAAGAAAACTCTTTCTTTAAATGACCCATGACTGGACTTTGACTAGTTCTAAGTAGATTTTCTGACTGATCTTTTTTTGAAAGTCAGATTCTTTTAAGTTAATAAAATGGTGTTTACTGAACTACCATAGAATCAACTTTATGATTCTGGCTATAAAGTATATCTATCAATTCATCATTGACAGGGACTTTTTTTCATAGAAAACATATGAAAATCTAGAGACTCCCTCCCTCGTCAAATTCTACAAAACCCACATAAGATTATTAAGAGGACTTTAGGGCCGCTCAGTTACGTGCACACGGGTTTGTCACTTCTCTAAAAACCTGTGTGAAACCTGCAGAGAGATTTTTAAAATATACATATTGCGCTTTAGTAGAATTCCACCTGATCCTCTTTCTACAATGAAAATCATCTTCTCCCAGTCTTTGGTACTACAGTGCAGCACATGATTAAATGCCATCTTTAGGCTGTCGAGGGCCAAGTCGCTGAGGCTGAATCCTGGGTTGGCCACTTGCTACCTTGTTTGGCTTTAGACAAGTTTCTTAACACTTCTCAGTTCAGTTCAGTTCAGTCGCTCAGTTGTGTCCGACTCTCTGGGACCCCATGAATCGCAGCACGCCAGGCCTCCCTGTCCATCACCAACTTGCGGAGTTCACCCAAACTCACGCCCATCGAGTCAGTGATGCCATCCAGCCATCTCACCCTCTGTCGTCCCCTTCTCCTCCTGCCCCCAATCCCTCCCAGCATCAGAGTCTTTTCCAATGAGTCAACTCTTCACATGAGGTGACCAAAGTATTGGAGTTTCAGGTTTAGCATGAGTCCTTCCAAAAAACACCCAGGGCTGATCTCCTTTGAAATGGATTGGTTGGATCCCTTGCAGTCCAAGGGACTCTTAACACCTCTAAGCCAGTATAATAGAGATAATACTAGTTCCTACCTCATGTTGTAAGGATGAAAAGAGAATCTGAAAAACCCACAGTGTCTAGAAACTTGCTTTGTTAAAAATAAGAAATAGTCACTGTAAGATGAAGCTGATAAATTTTATTTTTTCACCATTGGGCAGTTTATGTAACTGTAATACTATTTCTTTGTTATTCAGTGGCAGACTTACTCATATATTCAGTATGTAACAATAGATGCATGATATTTATTTAGTAAAACTTCCCATTTCAGACATTTTGCTCATCCTCCAGTACAGATGATTAGTTCTGACTTCCCACACCTTACATAGAGCAAATAGACTCGTGACCAGTTATCTAGAGAAGATGGGTGTGTACTGGTAGCAGGGATGGGGGTCTAAAAAATTGAAATTTTCTCTCGTAATATGCATAATTTTATTAATGACGTGGAGTAACACTGGATTAACAATCGTCATACCAGTTTGGACAGTACTGTCCAATGACAGATCCTGTAACTGGAAACCTTGTCTTGGGGGCTCCCCAGTGGCCTCCCTTGAACCTGGAGGCTGTTCCTGCCTCATCCTTTCTTCCTTCCTTCTCCTCATTTACATGTCAGAACTGTGATCTTGCCACCTACTATTGCTCCCTGCTCCCCTATTCTTCACAGATATTTCCCCCAGTAAACTTCCTGCATATCTAGTATCATCATAACCCTGACATCTCAGAGGAGTGAGCTAAAGAACTGAGTCAAAAAGATTTGGTTCATGTCTTGATACTTCCCGTTCACAGCTATGTGGCGTAAGGCTGTTTTCCTCATTTATCAAATGGAAATGATACTGCCAATTTTATGGCATGGTTAAGAGGCTTTTTAAAAAGATTTTATAAGTATGAGAATTGAAATTTGATTAGGCAACTTACTGATGCTCAAACAGCTAGTGTGAGGCGCTCTAAGATGAAACAAGCAGAACCTCTACAAATATTAGTTTTGAAGATACTTGTATGCATTGATGGTAAAATGTGAATTATCGTGATACTTTCAGAAATTATTCTGGAAATATGTGTTAAAGTTAAGAGTATATGTACCTTTTCTTCCAGAAATTCTGCACTTGGGAATATATTCTATAGAAATAAAAGAATCAGTGAGTAAGACTTAATAAGGCTGATTAGTGAAGCAAATATTCAAATGACTGAAGGAAAAGTGAATTCCCATCACCCGGTGAATGATTGAATAAATGTGATGCAGTTGTACCATGACAAATGATGCAGTTTTAAGAAGAATGAATTAACCCAGAACTTGCTGACCTGAAAGGATTTACACAGTCCTTGTAATAAAAAGCAATGTGTGGTATAATTATAATACCTAACAGAGCCCCATTAAAATGTATCAGTGAGAAAAATCCATTATGTATGACTTTATGTATTTTTATATGATTATGTGAACATAAAGAAAAATGTAAGAGGATATCATCTAGTAGTTTGGTATGGATAATTGTGGGGTTGGAGGGCAGAGCTCCTGGTGTAACTAGAACAGAAATTAGTGAACCAGCTAAAGGAAGTAAGAGAAAAAAAAACACTAAAATATTCGTATAATTTAATACATTTGTGAAAATTATATATATATATATGTATGTATGTATATATCATTTGAATTTCTTTCATACATGAAGAGGAATCCGATGTCTGAAAATCACACCTGGGCTCCATTATCTCAGGCAAGTCTCAAATATATATCATTAGGAGGTAACAACTGCCAAATATCTGTTGCATCCAAACAAAAATGTTTCATGTTATTTACGTTTGTCATCACTTAATCTGTAAACTACCAGCATGAAAGGAGAATTTAAAATGATTTTCTCTTTCTGTAAGAACAAAAAATCAACAGCTAGTGATATTTCTTCTTCATGTTTATAGCTCCAGCACGACCAAAAACCAAACCGACCCCTATTTATGATGCCACAGGAAAACTTCTTGTAACTTCAACAACAATTACAATCAGAATGCCAATATGTTACTACAATGATGATCATGGACCAATCAAAAATGTACAAGTGCTTGTAGCAGAAGCAGGAGGTATCATCACATGCCAGGTTATCTTGTTAAATTGTGGAGTGTGGGCTGTTGAATGCTAAAGACATTCCAATTCAAAATTGGTAATATAAGATAGACTCTTGATTATTACACTTCTTTTGAGCTTAGTAGATTGTCAAAATTATCATTAATTTTACTGATCATTAACTTATGCCTGAATAGCTTGTCAAAACTAAAAGACATGTGGTTAAAATATTTATTTATTCTATATGCTGGTAGGATTTTGGCAGGATGCAGTCTTGATAGCTTCTTTGAAGGTGGGAAAGTTACTCTTGACTGAAGAGCGCTTTTTCTCTAAGACGTCATTCTCCACAATAGTGTCTGTGGATTCATGTGTGATGGGATAGATAGGGTTACCTGCTTATCCAGGTGGATCAGTTGAATCATCCCTGGTGGTTTGGAGAGTGAAAGATGTTGCGTCCAGATTTTCCTCATGCAATTACAGAAATGCCTTTTATAAATGTGAAAATATGTTTGGATATGACTTGTAATAATTCTTCTTTTTTCTGAAAATAGCTCAGCATGATGGAAATGTAACAAAGTGGTATGATGCATATTTTAATAAACCAAGGCCATATTTTACAAATGAAGGCTTTCCTAACCCCCCATGTACAGAGGGAAAGGCAAAGTTTAGTGGCAATGAAGAAATTTACATCATAGGTGCTGATAATGCGTGTATGATTCCTGGTAATGAAGACAAAATCTGCAATGGGCCTCTGAAACCCAAAAAGCAGTACTTGTAAGTATAGCTTATGCTCACTATGCGTCCGATAGTAAGCTAGTTGACACTTTTAACCCATCCATCTACTCCTCCTCTCATTTCTTCCAGTAAGTACTGGATATCCATAATGTATTGTGACCTGATGCGTGATAAAGATCAACAAGGCATTGTCCTTTCATTCAGTACAAGGACAGTTCTAGGCAAAGTAGGCAAACTTACAAGTAATTGTGGTTTGAAATAAGCAACTAAGGGCAATATGAATGTTGTGCAAACTGGAGAGCTCAGGTAGGAGAATTGACTTCTTTTTGTAAAGGGCTATGTGACTAGTGTGCGACGTTTCGTCTTTCTCATTATTCTGCCGAGCATGCTGACGTATGTACAGCTTTAGAAACACTATCCTCGTCTTCCAGTTAACTGCCGCTTCCCTTTACTTCAGTCATAACAATCATTTTCCGCTCTTATATTATCAACCATCTAAATGATGTTAACATATTATAATTATAAATATATATATTTATTTATAGTTATAAATATTAAAATATTTATAATTCACTTTGGTATTGTGTAGACGATAATACTCTAATATAAAAACAGATGTTGATATTTTAGCTCTATTAAATGCTTTGCTAAATTTGGCTTTTTTTTTTCCTACTGACTATTATATCATGACTATAATTTTTAAAAATTTAATTTCCAAAATATGATTTTTAATACTAAACTTGAAAAATAGAGCTAGTTTCACTTTTGCCTACTAGTTAAAGCATTATTAAATTCTTCATAAACATCCTAGGGCAACTTAACATTAGAAAAAGAAATTAGACCATTTTTTTTCTAAATGCCTATTATCTGTTATTAAGAACACTTACTTGGTTACTAAATTATGCCCTGAGATTAATCATCATACAATAATAGTTACAGATATGATATACTATAAAGTTTTATATCTAAGAATTATTGATTTTGCATAATTTTACCAAAACATTTCATATAAACCATAAAATCAAGAGAATATGAGAACAGCAGAGATTATTAATGTAGATTGGTGTTATACTTTAAAATTCTTATATGTTCATAGTTTTAAAATAAGGTAAATTTTGGTTGTCTCTGTGGTGATAGAATTATCCAGTGATTTTTAAGGTTTATTTTCTTTTGCACCCATTTTCTATATTGTATGTTATGGAAGCATATAAAGTAAAAATATAGCTATGCACACTCAGAATTAATAAGCATTATTATTTGTTTACATGTGAACAAGGTAAGTGTTATATGATCATTCTAAATCTGACTTACTGGTATTTTCAAAGGTGTTTGAAGTGTAATAGTTATGTTTAATTTAAACTGTGTTTGTTCTGACATTAAGTTATTTCATTCAAACAAATCTATGAGGGAAATGATCTTCTTAATCTGATTAACTGCTGACTATTCATGAATCTGGTCAAATTTTTAGTCACACTCTGATGAAGTTGAAAAGGTCTGTGTCCAGGATAATTATTCATCTCACATAAAGATACTAAGTTTATACTTTTTAAATTCATGTTATCTGAACAAAAATGTATTTTTCCACAGCTATTTGTTCAAATTATACGTAGGAAGAAAAGTCATATGTAAATTGTTTTTCTTCTTCCACAGATTTAAATTTAGAGCCACAAATGTCATGGGACAATTTACTGACTCTGATTACTCTGATCCTGTTAAGACTTTAAGTAAGACATTTTTGTAGTTTAATTTCATTTATAATCTCAACATGCTAATCATAGCTGGGATGTTCCTTAGTAAATGTATTCCATGACTGAATGTTCTCAAGTATAAAGTCATTTCAAGGTTAATTATGTTGACTAAGGAAGCAGTAGTATTTATAATACTCTTTTAAGTGATGGGCTCCATCTATTCAAATGTGGACATAGATTTCAATATGGTATTGAGTCTAGGCTGATGTGTATGGACATTACACTAAGAAAATATTTGGTTTTTTAATATGCAATCTTCTATGTAAAACATTTTTACTTCATAAAAATGAAAAAGGATTAAGGAAAGTTTTCTGGAATAATCCTAAAAGTCAGAAGCATATCAGTCTTTTTAAGTTTCCTGTCTGATCAGCGCTTTCATGAGTTTTTCAATTGCATCTAGCCAGTCAGGCCTGGATAAAACATGAGTACCATTCAGGCAGATGCAAGTATACTTCTCCTTTTCTCTTTCTCCCCCTTTCTCTCCCCCTCCTCCCCTTCCTACTGCTGCTTCTCTTTCTCTCCCCCGCCTCCTTCACCATCGACATATCTATCATTAAATATTCTGTGCCAGACATACTCCGAGGTCCTGAGTAGGTATCAACTGATGGATTCTTCACAACGATCCTTTAATTTAGGTCAGTGGTTCTCAATGGACTGATTTTACAGTCTGGGAGCTGGCAGTGTCTGGAGCCATTTTTGGTTGCGTTGTCCTAAGTGTGGGGGCTGAGCTAGTGGCATCCCGTGGGCAGAGAGGTCAGAGGTGCTGCTGCCTGTCCTCCAGGGCGTAGGCAGGCCCCTCCAGCAAGGAGTTATCTAACCCCTAACCAATGTGCTGAGGTTCAGAAACCCTGTTAGGTTGCTAACGTTGGTTCCATTTTGCAGATGAGGAAACCATGGCCCAGATTCAGTAATTAAGTGGTTCTACCAGCACAAATTTTATAACCATTAAATTGCAAATCTGGACTCTATTTTCTCAAGTTGTAATTTCTATTACCCTCAGTTTCCTTATTTGGAAAATGATGAGATTATCTGCCTTGAAAGATTTATGTAAAACAACATGGGTAAACATATTAACCTTTTATAGTCAATAAAAATGCTGAATGCTTAGTAGCTTCTTTTTGATAGGTTATAATGAAAGACTTAAAAATTATACCTCCTTGGGAGCAGTTCTTTCCCTGGGATTCCTCTGAGTAATTCGCATCGTTCTGGCTCCTGTGTATCTGAGCCTGTGGAACTCTGTGTGTGGTTCAGATCCACAGTATGTATCATCAGTGCAATAGAATTCAGTGAGAGCTTTGATTGAGAGGAGACAGAAAATGTCCCACTATTTTTAGTTAGAAATTCTCATCTGGTTCTGGACCATTAATTGTATAAAAAGCCGGTTTTGTGGCCTCCACTTAGTTAAGGAAATTTGGATCTTGAAGAAATGTAGTACACCATTTGCTACATTAATGTTTATAAAAGAATAAAAAATTTTATTGGCCATGCTGTCTGCCTAATTCCATAAATATCACTGGTTTATTTTTACATAATTCAATCATTTTAAACTTTCATCAAGCGTTTCTGCATTTGAAGGATGTGTTTATCACACCTGACACAGTGAATATTTTAGTGGCATCAACATAATTTCCTTATAGGAAATGCTATAGGGTACAGTAGTCAGAAACCATGTTACCACAGCTAAATGCTGACCTCAGTCTATTAACTGATGGAAGATAAGAAACATAGTGCAAATGGATTAGCTCACATGTCTTAGAGAAATGACATTTTGTAGGTGCAGCGCTAAAAAGAGATTCCTTTGTTGTAGTGTTTGCTGTGTATTATTCTTCTCACAGCTTCTTGGGTTTATATAGATTATTGATATGAGGACAGCATATTCAGCTGGTTAGCTGGAAAGTTGACACATCTGGGTTGATAGGAATGAAAGAAGAGGGAAAGTCAAGCATTAGGAACCACAGTGCACAGAGATGCGAGTCCTCAGATACTGCAGAATGGCATCCTTGTGGCCACGGATGGGCCCCATTCAGCACTGGCCACAGGCAGTCTCAAGATGTTTCTCAGCGATGGTCTCTTCTTTCTCTTCCTGTCTCTCAGAGCCAAGGCAGTGGCATACAATAAGTAATTCTAGAAGGTAGGAGAAATACGCTTGTAAGTTCTCTGATTCCTCTCCTGGAATCACCACCACCACCCCAGTCACCCAGGTGCTAATGTGTGTGAGCCCTGGTAACCGCAGGAGTGTCAGAGGATATAAGATAGAGAAGGAAGGGTGGAGCACCAGCTCTTACCGAGGTGAGAGTAGGAGGGACTGGGGAGCCGAACTGGACGTGGCAGGTGGAAAGGGGTAGTGACAGGGAAGGGTCATATGTATCGACAGTCAGTTTTTCAGGGTTCATGTTATTCATTGGAGAAGGAAATGGCAACTCACTCCAGTGTTCTTGCCTGGGAAATCTCATGGACAGAAAGCCTGGCAGGTCACAGAGAGTTGGACGCAACTGGGCATGCATAGACCCGTGACATAAGGACAGCCTTTCAGGTTCCTCTTTAGAGTGGCCTTCAGTGGGCTCTCTCCTGGCAGATAGCAGCTTGATAGTAGGCTTTTGTTCTGTAATGCTCACTCTGACCGCACAGAATTCTGCTACTTAGTTATCTGTAGCTAGTAAAACAGTCCTGGGCAGGAGTAGATGGAGTTTAAAGGAGTGCAACCCTCAGTTATGGTGAAATGAAATGTTCAGATTTGAAATGTGTCACGTACCACTGGAGCAGAATTCTTGGATCTAGAGCAAAGCAGCTCAGTCATTCTGCTGGTGAATGGATGTAACACCATCAATTTCTGGCCTCACATTATCATATCTAGCTATTGGATATTGTGGTTCTGTGTCTGCCCAGTTTACTCTGATGAGTCAGGCACTAAAGTGCACCCTCCAGAAAAGGTGCTGGTCTACAGTTGATATTCATTAAAAAGCCATGAAGTCACAGTTTTTGGAAAAAGAACAATGCTGAGGAGGATATAGTAGAAGGACTCAAAAAAGAAATAAAGTTGTCCATTTCTATAGTGGGCACTGGTCAGTGGCAAGAATGATTTCACAGCTGTGAGAGTGGGGGCCAGCAAACAGTAAATGCATTGGTGTAATATCCCTGGGGTCATAAGAGGACAAAGGATGCACGTTGAGTCCTCTTCCTCTGATATGTATTAGGATACAGGACTAGTATCCCAGCATTTCTCACAAGCCTGCCCAATACTTGGGTGTATCTCACACTTGAGCCAAAGAAGTCTAGGTCCCATCTAGGTCATCAAACCACCACTGGATGTACAGTCATTCACTGGTATTTTGCACACCACAGGCAAGGAGCTTCAAGTTGAGTTACCTATCAGTACAGCTTTCAAAAGGTACTTTTGAAAGCTGTGTTTGAAAGCTGTGTTTTGAAGTTAGTATAGGACAGGCACTTATAAGACTGGCCATTTTGATAGTGGCTGCAACTGTAGAGATATTATTGTTGAGATGTTAAATTAGGGGCAAAAAATCCCTGATGAACTAACAGGCTTAAGATTAGTGAAAAGGCTAGCAGCGGGACAAGCGAGAAGGGGCCAGACAGGGCTTTGCTAAACAGAGATGAATAAGGTGGAAGAGGAATCACACCTGGGGAAGACTTGATGACCTTTAGGAATAATGCAAAATGACAAGTGCCATCATTTTAATCCTAAAGATAGACTTACAACTTACTTTTATTTGCACTCAGGACTGAGCCTTAGAATTTTCATTAACCAAATTCACAAGAATTCTTCTTAAATTCATTTTTAAAAACTCCTCCTTAGGTATATAAGTTTATGGAAACTGCTTGCAATGTTTCGGTTATAAGGTTTCATTATAGAGGAGTCCTGTGATTTGAACAGCAGACACTCCTTTATGTACCTCACAGGGCTTCATTAAAGCTGAACAAGAGGAAACAAATTCCATGGCAAAGGCTGCTGTGATTGGTTGTTTTTCGGCCATAACACTCCTCATTTAATTACTGTGCCGACAACGGAAAGTTCCAGTATTCTCACTTGGGAAGAAAAATAAGGAGTCACTATATACTCTTTTTGTGGCAAAAGGAACAAGGGGAAGTTTTATGATGTTCACAGGCAGGAGTAATGTGATAGTGAAGCTCGTAAAGTCTACAGCCAGACAAGCAAGTTTCAGGCCATTTTGGCATATATGGAATTTGTGACTTTGAATTAGTTACTTAACAAATTAACTTCTGCAGTCTCGCTTCCAAAAGTAGAATAATACCCAATTCATAAACTAACTGGGCTTCCCTGGTGGCTCAGACAGTAAAGAATCTGCCTGCACTGCAGGAAACTCAGATTCAATTCCTGGGTTGGGAAGATCCCCCAGAGAAGGAAATGGAAACCCACTTCAGTATTCTTGCCTGGAGAATCCCATGGACAGAGGAGCCTGGCGGGCTACAGTCCATGGGGTAGCAAACAGTCCGACACGACTGGGCAACCTACATTTTCACTTCACACTTTCATAAACTTAACTGGGAGCTTAAATCAGATGAATATACAGATTAATGAATAAGTTATTAATAAATATATTAAACATTTTTTACTTATGTGCCAAGCCCTTCATGAGTGTTTTTCTCTATATAGCCTCATGCATTTTTCCACTACAACCCTATAATGTGATTTCCTGTTTATGGGTATCCCTAATACATTGGTAAGAAATCTGAAGCTGGGTCTTTAAGCAGCTTGCCCAAGGTTACAGAGCTGGGGAAGTACACCACTAGCTTTTAGACCCAGGCAACCTGACTTCAGGCAATGTTGTGCTGCCTAGAAATTATTAAATGCCCAAGTAGCTTTCATTACTTTTGCTAATTTTTCTACTCCTGCATACTTCCTATCCTTGTTGTACCATTTTCTCCTCTCAATATTTTAAACTATTTCGAGCTGTTCTCTTTTCACCTTCTCAGCTTTTTAAGGCTAACATTAATACATTAGTATGCTTTATTTTTACACATAAAAATGCAGTAATTCCTTTTGTTTTTTGTAAACAATAAGTGTGACTTTTCTCTACATCCTGGAAATAATTGTTTAGTATCTACTTCTAATATTTTGTATATCTGATATATGAAAGTTTAGGGTACTTTAATAGATATTGCTTGAAATACGACATAGAATGATTTCTGGTAAGCTCTTTGTACAGTATTTAAATATTCTGGATGTCTAATACAGGGCTGAAAGAAAACTTTTTAACTGAGATTCTGTCATAATAAATGAGTTATAAAGCTCAAAGTCACATTCTCTTATGTGATATGTATCTGTATCAAGAGACAGACATTGTCCTAGGAGCTTTATAACTCATTTAATCGCTTCTTCTGAGAAATATAGAAGTAGCTTAAAAGTCAGATCCATAGGCTGAGTTTAAGTAATGATAACATTAATCAAAAGATACTTGTGAAAAATTAGTGCTTTATAATTATGATTTGCTTAATTACAGTAACATTACATAACATTCTGTTATGCAAATAAAATGATTTGACCTTTCATAGGATTTTAAGTCTCATTAAAAAATGACTTGTACATATTACAAAAAGGATGCTCACACTTTCAAGCAGAAGAGTTCCATTTTCTGTGAAAGGACTTAGAGAATAACTTCATTCTGTACTGGTAATGCTCTGTGGGTACAAACATAGCAGTGAATCAAAATCTGTACTGGACAATCACAGTACATTTTGTCCTTTCCTAGTAGGACATTTCTAATTCACGTGCCAAAAGGATTACCTACTGTTTATTAATACATTATATGTCATTTCTTCATTTCACTTGGCTGGTGCTTTGAAATGGTAATTTAATCTGAAAATTTCTATGGTCTATGAAATCATTTTTTTCCCACTAGATTACAAAAGGGAAGCAAAAAGCAAAGGAGAAAAGGAAGGATATACCCATTTGAATGCAGAGTTCCAAAGAATAGCAAGGAGAGAGAGATAAGAAAGCCTTCCTCAGCGATAACTAAGAGGAAAACAATAGAACGGGAAAGACTGCAGATCTCTTCAAGAAAATTAGAGATACCAAGGGAACATNCCTGGCGTGCTGCAGTTCATGGGGTTGCAAAGAGTCGGACACGACTGAGCGACTGAACTGAACTGAGATTCCAAGGTCTAGTGACTCAGTGCTACCTGATAAAGATGATTCTTTATTCATCTTCATGTTTCCTTTCTCAAGCATATCCAATTAGGAATGTGCATGTTAAAATTTATGAAACAAGCCATTTATATTTTAATGTGTGAAAAAGGTGTATCTAAAATACTTTATGAGCTATATGCTCATTTAGTGTCTTCTAAATTTAGGTGAGGATTCTAGGTGAGCATGAAACTCTGATAAATGCTTAAGATTCAGTATTTAATCAAATCCACCATGCAGAGGAGCCATGGAAACTCTTTCAGACTGTTAACATTTGTGAGCACCAAGCCAGGGGCATAAAGGTGAAACATTAATCCCTGTGTATTTTACAAATAGTTAACCTATGTTGTCACCTGTTTTTAATACTTTTTACAGTGAAATTATATAACTTAAAATTGATGATCATTACTAACTGTATAAAAAACAGACACTTTATAGTTATTTGGTTTAATGCCTAAGCCCCTGAAAACTTTGAATTTCTACTTCAGAACTGAATTTTTAATCAGTAAATTTAAAAAGTATTTATTGAATATTTGCTATGTGCCTGATATTATTCTCAGACTTCATATGCAGTTGTGAATAAAATAAAGACACCTGTCTTCAGGAATCCTACTTCTGGACTGGTNTATAGTTATTTGGTTTAATGCCTAAGCCCCTGAAAACTTTGAATTTCTACTTCAGAACTGAATTTTTAATCAGTAAATTTAAAAAGTATTTATTGAATATTTGCTATGTGCCTGATATTATTCTCAGACTTCATATGCAGTTGTGAATAAAATAAAGACACCTGTCTTCAGGAATCCTACTTCTGGACTGGTAATAGGATAATAAATGAATGAATTTTAAGATAAGAGGGTTATGGGGGGGGGCAGAGTGCAGAAGAGGTGTGGGGGGGAAGACAGGAAGTGGTGGAGCTGTAAGTTTCCATCTTAATAGGGTAATGTCTGAGTCTGTCTGCGCCGCCATCACAAATACCATGCTACTGCTGCTGCTAAGTTGCTTCAGTCGTGTCCTACTCTGTGCGACCCGGGAGATGGCAGGCAGCCCGCCAGGCTCCTCCGTCCATGGGATTTTTCAGGCAAGACCACAAATACCATAGACATAGCTTAAACAAGATTACTTTCTCACAGTTCTGGAGGTAGGCAGTGCAGCACAGAGCTGCAGCCGGTTCCGGATGTGGTGAGCGCTCTCTTCCTGGATGGAAGGAGGCCTCCTTTTCACTCTCGTCTTCCTGTGGCCTTTCCTCAGCATGTGCACACAGAGGGAGAGAATAGGCTTCTGGTGTTCTCTTCTTAAAACGACACTAATTCTGCTCAATTCTTAAGACCTCAAATAACATTAATTTCATCCTTACTCAAATACTGTCACCTTGTACTTGTGTTAGGGTTTCGGCATATGCATTTTGGAGGGACATATATACTCAGTCTGTAAGAGGCTTCATTGACTAGATGATATTTGAGAAAATTCTTGAAGGTAATGACATGGCTCCCCAACAAGATCTACAAGAGAAATCCCTTTCCAGGCACAGGAAGAAGCTGGACAAAGCCCTGTATCAAAAGTGACCTGGTGTATCCCAAGAACAATAAGGAGACAGTCTGGCTCCAAAGCAGTAAGCCAGATGGCAATCGGAAGGGAAGTCAAAGAGATAACAGGGTACCAGAGTGCTAATGCGGGACCAGAGACCATTAACCTATGGCCATAGGCCATTGGAAGGACTTTGGATTTTGTCTGTGAGAGATGAGGAGGATTTTACATAGAGAGGTAATATTTTAAGGCCATTATTCTTGCTTAACTGTGGTGAGAATACATAGAAGACAAGGATAGATACAGGAAGACTTGTTAGGCATCCAGACAATAATTCATGCAAAACAGGGTGGGGGCCTTTGATCAGGTTGCTTGCAGAAGAGGTAGTAAAAGGTGAATAGAGAGCACACACAAGTTTTGAATAGTATGATGAACCCCAAGTACCTATTAAGTTTGCCACATCTCTATTTATGCACTTGTCATTTTATCCCTGAAGTATTTTAAATTACAGAAAGCATAATTATCTTCCACTCCAAATACTTTAGCTTATTTCTCTAATAAGTCTGTTTTTATTATATTGTTGCAGTTAAGCAAAATTAATGTTAAATCCTATTATGTAAAACCACCTACTTTCAAAACATCCTCTGATTTTCTTTTTCTTTATAACTTTTTTGAAACAGGATCAAATGAGAGGTTCACACACTATTTTTGATTGTTGTCTCTCTTAATCTGGGCTTCCCTGGTGCCTCAGGTGGTAAAGAATCCACCTGCAATGCAGGAGACGCAGGTTCGATCCTTGGGTTGGGAAGATACCCAAGAGAAGGAAATGGCAAACTGCTCCAGTATTCTTCCCTGGAAAATCCCATGGACAGAGGATGCTGACGGGCTATAGTCCATGGGGTTACAAAGAATCACACACAACTGAGTGACTGATATTTTCAGTTTTCACCCCTTCTCAGTCTACTTTCATCTAGAAGAGACTTCTGCCTCCCGCCTCCCCACTCCTATGCCAGACACTCATTTAGGCAACTAGATGAACTGTCCTGTAAGTGGCTCCATGTTCTGAATTTGTCTCATTGCTCTTTACTGACGTCATTTTATTCTTGAACTACTTTCCCCACTTTCTTATAAATTAGAGATAAGATCTAAAGGTCTGAATATGCACAATGAACATTTTGGCAGGAATACTTTACAAGTGTTGCTGTGTAGATCAAAATACCTTATGTCAGGAGGTATATAATATCTCATCTCGCCACATTTTCAGTGACATTAAAATTGATCAGTTTTAAGTGATAGTGACAGCATGATTCTTCACTGGAAGTTTTTTCCTCATTGTTGTAACCACCAAATAATCTGTGAGGTGATAGCCTGACATTTCCTAAATGTTTAAGTCCCTGTCAACCTCCTGGTCATTTAAAGATGCATTTGTGATTGTTACCTGAGACAGTTATTTCATTAGGAATGCAAAATTAATTTCCAATTTTATTATTTCTTCCACATTTATTAACAGAATTTTCCTCTAAAAAGGAGCTTTTTCTCCTTAACTAGGGCTTTTTTTTAATTCATAAAAATAGAAAGCCAGGGGGGGAAAAATGCTTAATTTTCTCCCTTTAATTTCAAAGTTTTAGAGTGAAAGAAAAGTAGTTTAGCTAAAACCAGAGGTTACAAAGTAGTATTTTTAAATTTTCATTTCTATTTCATTGAATAATATTAGAATTCATGGATTTTTATACTGATATTAAATTATTTTTATCAGTTTTAGTTTTTATTCATCATAAAGTTTAAAATGTTCCATCTTTGGCCAGCAGGACCTCTTAAAGATGACCTTTTGTTCTTTCTATACCATTTGCCTTTGATAGTGTCTTAGCTTTCTTGCCCCATTAGATGTCCCAAAGTCCTTCTGTGCCCTAATCACAATATGGGATTACTATCTCTCCAATTTTGCCTAGTTTCTTTTAGTGAAAAGTGTGTATACCTCGAAGATAGAGTCAACAGGATTTCCTCAGAGATTTTGGATGTGTTCTGCAAATGAGAAAGTCAAATATGATGGCAAGATTTGGGGGCTGGGCAACTAGAACAAATGAAGTTGCCATCAACTAAGAAGAAGAAAGAGGCAGTTGAAAGGAGGGACGAATAGGAGTTAAGTTTGGGACATTCTGATTTTTAAAATCTAATGACATTTCTATATAAGGTGTATAGTAGGCAGTTGAATAGACAAATTGGGAGTTCCTTAGATTACAGTTAAGTAGACATTGTCATATAGATGAAAATTAAAACCATGAGGTTGCATGAGTGTACCAAGGGTATGAGAAAGAGGACCAAGGACTGAGCCCCAAACTTAAAAGATCTAGAAGATAAACACATGTGTACATTTTGTTAACATTATTGAGAAATAGGCCAAAGTATATCTTTTTGTATTTTAGACCCAACAAAGTATCCCATATAATAATAATTAATGATCACGCTACCCTTTCTCTTCAGGCGAAGGACTTTCAGAACGAACTGTAGAGATTATACTTTCAGTCACTTTGTGTATCCTTTCCATCATTCTTCTTGGAACGGCTGTTTTTGCATTTGCAAGGTAAGACTATTTGCATTAGACTTACTCCTAAGATGCTTTATAGACAGTTACGGTTTAATTAGGAGACAGAAGCCCACAGTGGTTACTAGAATGGGAAGCATTTAATAATAACAGCTGTTAACAAATACAAATAGTTTACTATTAAAAGGAGTAAAAGAAAACACTAAGGGATCCAAAAGTAGCAACTGCAACAAAGCTGCTCTCTCTAGTCTATGGGACAGTGGACAATACGTGAACAAACTAGAAGTTGTCTCGCTCCCAAGTTTGTCATGGAATGGCCACCACAGGCACATGCATCGTATCACAGTGAGCAAAGAAATAGGACGGAGAAAGCAGCTGGAGCTGGTCTGTAGAAGCTTCCCATCATTACTGGAGGGTAGGCAGCCTGGAACTAGTGAAAGCAGTCCATGCTGCCCGACTGTGGATGGGCTGAAGCTACCGAGCAGCATTCACTGATGGGATGGAGACAGCATGAACTCTGGAAGTAGCTGGAACTCATTTAGGTGGACTACTGGCCTTCCACAAAGAGTCATAATAATGCAGCCCTAGAGCACACAAGGGAAGTACCTCCCGCTCCCTACTGCCTTGCAGGATGACTGGTGCCATCATTAAGAAGGCTCAGCATCCCACTCGCTGGCCAAGGAGTCTAGCTCCAGTCTCTCAAAGCAGGGCAAAGAAGTAGATATAGGACCGAGAGACAAGTTTACACAAAAGGGGAAGCTGCCAGGCTTTCTACATCTTTGAATGTTTATAACTCTGATAGGTTTAATTAAAAAGATTTTAATCAGGTTTGATCTTTGGGTTGGGAAGATCCCCTGGAGGAGGCCATGGCAACCCACTCCAGTATTCTTGCCTGGAGAATCCCCATGAACAGAGGAGCCTGGCGGGCTACAGTCCATACGGTTGCAAAGAGTCGGACACGACTGAGCAAGTAAACACAGCATAGCACAGGGGAAATCTTAGTTGTGATTCTAAAATCCAGTTTCATAAGATAGATTGCCAAGTTAAAGGGATCTTCCATTTGTAAAAGTAACCATTATACTAACTTCTTAAGTAGCTCAGTAGGCTCTGTTTTATCTGAAGAATGTTGTCCTGTATTGTGTTTGCCAAGCATCCTCTATTTCATCTTGAATCTTTTAAATTATCGTTTTGATAGAAAATTTGAAGGGCTCTTGATATTTTTCTTCCACTAGATAGTGTTCTCAGATTCACCAGAAGACGGTGAGAGTTATATTGTGCAAGCTATGGTCCTTGTCCCCAAGGGACATGCAATCACTGTATTCACAATGTTGTTCTGCTCCCAAATCATTTCTTTATAGGATGAGATCCTCCAGTGGGCAGAAAATGGCCCCCTCTTTCTCCCTACAACTTCCCTTCATGTGGCTGTTCAGCCACCAGAGTTTAATCTCACCCGAACATCCCCTAGGCTTTCACACACCACTGCTTTTGTTCAGTCAACCACAAATGTGCTTCCTCCACCTTCTGCAACACCCAAGTCAAATTCTACTTTTTATTTCTTCTAAGTGCCAATAGTTATAATCACATATCATTTCATAACTGATCAATTACTATTTTACAAGTTGTAATTTGAATATTTTTCCTCTGTATGCTTTTTCTATGTTCCAATCCTTCTCAACTAAATCATATCCTTGAGGATAAGGACCATATGTTCTACTTTCTGTATCATCCTCAACACATAAATCATAATAAGTATTAAATATTTGCAGTACAAGATGAAAAACTAAATATTACTTTATATTTAACATCAATTTGATTTGCAGATTCTTGTGACTTCTACTTCTGAAACCTGAGTTTTCTGGTTCTATTTTATACTCTTAGATTATATAAAGAATATATAATTAGATATATACACTTGGCAATATTTTTATAAAACTTATGTATCTTATCATATGTAAGTGTTTTATTTATGTAAAAACAGTGGAAGGTTGTCTGTTTGAACTGATGCTGATGGCAATGAGCTGTGTCCACACTGGCATATTCCTTTTTATGATACATCTATGGGACAGCTTGAGAGAGGAAAAATAAACTCACAACATTCATCTCATTCACTCTTTACTTTAATTGTGTCAGTGATTCAGGCCTTGAAGAACTAATTCTCATTAAAAATACCATGTTAAAAAATTATACTAGAATATACTCTGTGGAATTAAAACAGGGAGAAGAATTTGAATAGCTGTAAATTTGCAAAGTGATCCCAACAAAGAAATTATTCGACTAATGTCTTAAAAAGAAATCTAAATACAAATACATGCTTTCCATGTTAGTTCCTCCTTGGACTTTACCATACTTACTTTTAGAATTCGACAGAAGCAGAAAGAAGGTGGGACATACTCTCCTCGGGATGCAGAAATTATTGACACTAAATTCAAGCTGGATCAGCTCATCACTGTGGCGGACTTGGAACTGAAGGACGAGAGATTAACGCGGTGAGCACACTCCTCTGGACGAACAGTGGTCCAGAGGGCCCGGAGCCATGACCCTATTGTGACCTGTACTTGTTGGAAGTGTTTGTGGGGCTTCTATTTACACAGGTCACAGAGATTTTCTTTCAAAGGGTGACCTCCATCTTCCACACACTTCTCACTGGTGTTCAGAGAATCACTTAATCTTCTTAATACTTTGAGTTCAATATGAACCTGGGTCTATAATGTTCGGCAAAGCTTTTTCTCTTCCTGAGACAATATTTATATACATTAAATCTTTAAAATTATGTCTAATAATTCACTACATATGATAGTATTTTTTTACATTGGATTTTTCCTGTCCACATTTTAAATTACGTATTTATTCAAATTTGTAACTTGATATCATTTTTTATAAAAGCCTTCCTTAAGCTCTTTAATGTAAAACATTATTGTATTTAATGTAAAGTTACATTAAACTCTAAGTTATATATTAACACATTTTTAAAATTGCTTAGTATTTAGGATTAAATGGAAAGTAAAATTTATCTTTGAAAGGAAAAATTTTTAAGTATGTGCCATCAATATGTTTTGGAAATAAGAGTACTTAATTGTAAATGTTAAGTAATTTTATATTATTTTAAAATCATAAGTGTTTCAAAATATTGGCACATTTGAAAAACTTCTATTAAGATAATTTACCAAATCCTTAATAAAAACTTTCATCAGAAAGTTTCAGATTCTTATGAGAGTCAGTATTTTATGATGCTCACAGCATGTGACAATTGTTACAAAGTACCTGCACAGTTGTGTTGAACTTTTAGAAGTTATTACTATGAAAATATGGCACTGAAGGTCTTAAACTTAAAAAGGAATTAATCATTTATAGTTGTCATTTACCAAAGTTGGTCTTTACCTAATAGACTGACTTTGCACAAAATTGAACGGTCATCTGATAAGTAGGGTCCTTCCGAATGCTACAAAATGAAAGTTATCCGATGTTATCAGTAAATTACAAAGTACTTTGGTTCGTTGGATATGAAAATTCCTTTATACTTATCTACATCTGTTTATGTTCTAATACAGGTTGTTCCTATCTAAAATGGATAGTGCTCCAAAGACTGTGTGTAAGGTAGTTATCTTTTAAACCACATAAAAGATCAACAGATCTGCAGGGTAACCTGCCCAAGCTAAATCCTATCATAGCAACAATAGAACATCAGCAGTATTATTAGGCTATGCCTCAGTAATATAAGGGTACTGCAGCATAGTAAAAGGAAGTTTCTTCTCCTTTACCCCTGTGGGCCCAACTCCCGTTCCACACCCCTTTCTCAATTAAGGCCTGGAATCTCCGTCTTTCTTCTACTTGTGAAGCGTAGAAGGAATGAAACTTCAAATCTGAGTGTAATTTTAGTTTTTGAACAATTGAATCTGTTCATATGAATTTCTAAGCATCCAAACATGTTTACAGTATTTTTTTTTTAAGTGAAAGCCGCTCAGTTGTGTCCAACTCTTTGTGACTTTATGAACTTTACAGTCCGAATTCTCCAGGCCAGAATATTGGAGTGGGTAGCCTTTCCCTTCTCCAGAGGATCTTCCCAACCCAGGTCTCCCGCATTGCAGGTGGATTCTTTACCAGCTGAGCCACCAGGGAAGCCCGAGAACACTGGAGTGGGTAGCCTATCCAGCCTATCTCCAGTGGCTCTTCCCAACCCAGGAATCAAACCAAAGAGTCTTTATTAATCCCGCAAAAGTTTCTAGTATGTGGATCTTTAGGAGTTATGATACAGTGAAAAAAGTCAGTCAGTATTGCAGAAAGTATTCTTTTTAAAGAAGGTTACCATTCTATAGAGGCTATGTGAGGTCAGATCCTCTAAGCTCTGTTTTCACAGCTTGCCCCCTACTCCACTGAACACAGCCATTATCAAAAGGGGATAATATATATATTTTAAATATCTGTCATGACAGCTAATGGAAAAGGTGGGCAAAGCCTGTATAGATTGCTTATTATTGGGTACTTAATATTCAAGGACAACCTCATTTAACATTAACTCATTATTTTCCTGCTTCCATGTTTGTTTATACATGTCCCTTTATTTGTAAATAGATGTAGAATTGTCTTTAAAGTATATTTCAAATAATTTTAATCTAATTTTGCACATAGAAAACTGGTATATATTACTGCTAGTCATATCAAAGTTAGGAATTTTAGTTTTCAATGCTTTTTGCTTCTTTGTTATGACTCTAGTAATCATAACTGTAATACACTGGTAATTCTAAAGTCACATACTAAGATGCTTTGATTACAGAAATTCATTAAAATAACTGTCTCCAGCTTTATTATTTATTGAAGGTTTTTCATGTTAATAAAGTCACATACATTAGATGATAAGACCAGAAAAAATAGTGATTAGCAGGTTCATAATTAGCCGTGTGCATATACGCATGCAGTGATTCCTCAGTGAGTCTCTAAAGCTCTTTACCTGTATTTCAGGTATGGGAAAGCCTAAAGCTATCAAAAGCCACACATGTCTGATGAGGACTGAGCCACAAAGACTGATGGTAGATTCTGAGAGTGAAGAATCAAGGAGTTTGAGTTAGCTTCCAAATCGTTGAGTAACTTATGCCATGTGTCTGTCATTTACAAGAAGGAACTTAGACAATTTCCTTTAAATCTACCCAACTAACATATGCTCTTTCCACTTGGGGTTTAGGCAAATTTTTTTCCTTCCAAACTGCCCACTTTCTTCATGCTAATTGGACTGCCAGTTTTCTTCAGTGTTATATTTGTCACTTGTCCATAACAAAGGATAAAATATCTAATTAGCAGATAAAATATTAATTTTAATGGAGTTATCTAATTGACCAAAAATGGTCATTACAATAATTGATATTAAATCAACTTTAGGACTTAAGGTCTTATAGTTAAGAAATTATATTATATATGCATGTATAGCTATATACATTTTTTAAGATTCTTCCTATAATTTCCATATATATAAACTCATATTATTTGATTATACCTTGTTTCATTAAGGACCTGAAGATGAATTCTCTCATTGTTTTTCATCTTGAAAACTAATTAAATTCAAAGATTCAGAACTATAAATCCAAGAGAACATTCAGTGATAAGAAAAGAAAATGTTTTAAATTCTTGTTTGGAATGATATTTCATTATACCATTTTGATATTTTTAGTGAACACAAGTGATATATATTAGGAAGAATATTTAATATTGGGGTTCATCTATTCTACATTCACCAGATTAGAAGATAACACTGAGATTTGCTATTTGATAAACAAATTCACAAAACAACGTTTTGTGATGGCTCTTTCGTCATTAAGACATTGAAGTGAAAAATATTTCTAGGAGAAAATATTAGCAACATGAACATACATACACATTGGTAGCACATACCTGCTTCTTTAAAATTATTGAGCCTGGATCACAGAATAAATCATGAGGAAATAAAAAAATACAAAGATAAATGAAAATGAAAACACGATGATCCAAAACCTATGGGACACAACAAAAGCAATTCTAAGAGGGAAGTTTAATGATACAAACTTACTTGAGGAAATAAAAATCTCAAACAACCTAACCTTATATCTAAAGCAACTAGAAAGAACAGGAAAAATCCAAAGTGAGTAGAAGGAAAGAAATCACAAAGATTAGAGCAGAAATAGAGATTAAAAAAAAAACAATAGAAAAGATCAATGAAACTAAAATCTGATTCTTTGAAAATAAACAAATTTAATAAAACTTTCATCATACTCATCAAGAAACAAATAAGAGGACCCAAAATAATAAAATGAAAAAGGAAAAGTTACAATGGACACCACAAGTATACAAAGGACCATATGAAATTACTACAAGCAACTATACGTCAATAAAATGGACAACCTAGAAGAAATGGACAAATTCTTAGGTACAACCAACTAAGACTAAACCAGGAAGAAACAGAAGGTATGACCAGACCAGTTAAAGTACTGAAATTAAATCTGTTATTTAAAAATTCCCAACAAACAAAAGTCCAGGATCAGATGGCTTTACAGATGAATTCTACCACACATTTAGAGGAGATTTAACACTTTTGACTTCATTCTATGAGACCACTATCACCCTGATGCCAAAACCAGACAAAGATAGCACACACACAGAAATTACAGACCAATATCACTAAGTCCAGAACAAAATACTAGCAAAGTGAGTCCAACAGTATACTAAAAGAATCATATACCATGATCCAGTGGGATTTATTCCAGGGATGCAAGAATTTTTCAATATCTGAAAAGCAATCGGTGTGATATACCACATTAACAAAGTGAAGAATAAAAATTAAATATTGTCTCAATAAATGCAGAAAAATATTTTGATAAAATTCAACATCCATTTATGACAAGAAAAACTTTTTAGAAAGTGGGCATACAAGGAACACACCTCAACATACTAAAGGCCATATATGACAAATCCACAGCTAACATCATACCCAGTAGTGAAACGCTAAACATTTCCTCTAAGATCAGGAATAAGACAAAGATGTCTTTTAGTCAACATAGTTTTAGAAGTCCTAGCCACAGCATTCAGAAAAAGACACAAACGGAATCTAAATTGGAAAACTGAAACTGTCACTGTTTGCAGATGACATGATACACAGGAAATCCTGAAGATGCTATCAGAAAACTACTAGAGCTCATCAATGAATTCAGCAAGGTTGCAGGATACAAAATTAATGCACACAAATCTGTTACACTTCTATATAATAACAATGGAAGATCAGAAAGAGAAATTAAGGAAGCAGTCCCATTTACCATCACATCTAAAAGAATACAATACCTAGGAATAAACCTAAATAAGGCAAAAATGCCTGTTCTCCAAAAACTATAAGATGCCGATGAAAGAAATCATAGACAACACAAACAGATGCAAAGTTATACTATGTTTGTGGGTTGGAAGAATCAATATTGTGAATATGACTGTGCTATCCAAGGCAATCTACAGACTCAATGCAGTCCCTATAAAATCCCTATGAAATTTTTCATAGAACTAGATCAAAACAATTTTACAATTTGTACAGAAACACAAAAGACCCTGAAGAGCCAAAGCAATCTTGAGAAAGAAAAATGGAGCTGGAAGAATCAGCCTCCCTGACTTCCAACTATTCTACAGGCATCAGGACAGTATAGGACTGGCAGAAAAACTGAACTATAGGTCAATGGAACAGGGTAGGAAGTAGAGATAAATGCATGCATCTATGGTCAACTCATCTATGACAAAGGAGGCAAGAATACATAATGGAGAAAAGACAGCCTCTTCCATAAGTAGTGCCAGGAAACTGGACAGCTACATATAACAGAATGAAATTAGAACGCTAACACCATACACACACACACCCCCCTCAAAATGGATCGAAGACCTAAATGTAAAGCCAGATACTATAAACCTCTTACAGCAAAATATAGGCAGAACACTCTCTGACATGAATCACAGCAATATTTTTTTGATCCATCTCCTTGAGTAATGGAAATAAAAATAAACAAATGGGACCTAATTAAACTAAAAATCTTTTGCACAGCAAAGGAAACCATAAACAAAACATAAAGTGCACAGAAGAAAATATTTGCAAACAAAGTGACTGACAAGGTATTAATCTTCAGACTATACAAACAACTCATGCAGATCAATATCAACAAAACAAACAAACCAATCCAAAAATGGGCAGAAGATCTATATAGATATTTCTTCAAAGACGACATACAGATGGCTAAAAAGCACATGAAAAGATGCTCAACATCACTGTTAGAGAAATGCAAATAGAAATGACAATGAAGTATCACTTCACACCAGTCAGAATGGCCATCATCAAAAAGTCTACTAACAATAAATGCCAGGGATGATGGAGAAAAGGGAACACTGTTGGTGGGAATATAAATTGGTACAGCCACTATGGAGAACAGTATGGAAGGTTCCATAGAAACTAAAAAGAATAACCATATGATCCTACAATCCCACACCTGGGCATACATCCTGAGAAATCTCCAGTTAAAAAAGATAACATGCACCCCAATGTTGACTGAAGCACCATTTACAATAGCCAAGTCATAGAAGCACTCTAAATGTCCAACAACAGGTAAAGACAACGTGATACCTGTATACAATGAACTATTTAAAAGAATGAAATGATGCCACTTGCAGCAACATGGATAGACCTAGAAAGTATCATACCAAGTGAAGCAAGCGAGACAGATAGCATAGGATATCACTTATATATGGAATCAAAAAAAGATGCAAGTGAACTTATTTATAGAAATAGACTCACTGACACAGAAAACAAACTCATGGTTACCAAAGGGAAAAGGGAACAGTGAGGGATAAATCAGGAGTTTGAGATTAACATATACACACTACTATATGTAAAATATAGTATGAAAATATACACACTACTATATGTAAAATAAAATGACTTTCCTGGTGGCTCAGATGGTAAAGCATCTGCCTACAATGCGGGAGACCTGGGTTCGATCCCTGGGTCGAGAAGATTCCCTGGAGAAGGAAATGGCANGCATACAAGGAACACACCTCAACATACTAAAGGCCATATATGACAAATCCACAGCTAACATCATACCCAGTAGTGAAACGCTAAACATTTCCTCTAAGATCAGGAATAAGACAAAGATGTCTTTTAGTCAACATAGTTTTAGAAGTCCTAGCCACAGCATTCAGAAAAAGACACAAACGGAATCTAAATTGGAAAACTGAAACTGTCACTGTTTGCAGATGACATGATACACAGGAAATCCTGAAGATGCTATCAGAAAACTACTAGAGCTCATCAATGAATTCAGCAAGGTTGCAGGATACAAAATTAATGCACACAAATCTGTTACACTTCTATATAATAACAATGGAAGATCAGAAAGAGAAATTAAGGAAGCAGTCCCATTTACCATCACATCTAAAAGAATACAATACCTAGGAATAAACCTAAATAAGGCAAAAATGCCTGTTCTCCAAAAACTATAAGATGCCGATGAAAGAAATCATAGACAACACAAACAGATGCAAAGTTATACTATGTTTGTGGGTTGGAAGAATCAATATTGTGAATATGACTGTGCTATCCAAGGCAATCTACAGACTCAATGCAGTCCCTATAAAATCCCTATGAAATTTTTCATAGAACTAGATCAAAACAATTTTACAATTTGTACAGAAACACAAAAGACCCTGAAGAGCCAAAGCAATCTTGAGAAAGAAAAATGGAGCTGGAAGAATCAGCCTCCCTGACTTCCAACTATTCTACAGGCATCAGGACAGTATAGGACTGGCAGAAAAACTGAACTATAGGTCAATGGAACAGGGTAGGAAGTAGAGATAAATGCATGCATCTATGGTCAACTCATCTATGACAAAGGAGGCAAGAATACATAATGGAGAAAAGACAGCCTCTTCCATAAGTAGTGCCAGGAAACTGGACAGCTACATATAACAGAATGAAATTAGAACGCTAACACCATACACACACACACCCCCCTCAAAATGGATCGAAGACCTAAATGTAAAGCCAGATACTATAAACCTCTTACAGCAAAATATAGGCAGAACACTCTCTGACATGAATCACAGCAATATTTTTTTGATCCATCTCCTTGAGTAATGGAAATAAAAATAAACAAATGGGACCTAATTAAACTAAAAATCTTTTGCACAGCAAAGGAAACCATAAACAAAACATAAAGTGCACAGAAGAAAATATTTGCAAACAAAGTGACTGACAAGGTATTAATCTTCAGACTATACAAACAACTCATGCAGATCAATATCAACAAAACAAACAAACCAATCCAAAAATGGGCAGAAGATCTATATAGATATTTCTTCAAAGACGACATACAGATGGCTAAAAAGCACATGAAAAGATGCTCAACATCACTGTTAGAGAAATGCAAATAGAAATGACAATGAAGTATCACTTCACACCAGTCAGAATGGCCATCATCAAAAAGTCTACTAACAATAAATGCCAGGGATGATGGAGAAAAGGGAACACTGTTGGTGGGAATATAAATTGGTACAGCCACTATGGAGAACAGTATGGAAGGTTCCATAGAAACTAAAAAGAATAACCATATGATCCTACAATCCCACACCTGGGCATACATCCTGAGAAATCTCCAGTTAAAAAAGATAACATGCACCCCAATGTTGACTGAAGCACCATTTACAATAGCCAAGTCATAGAAGCACTCTAAATGTCCAACAACAGGTAAAGACAACGTGATACCTGTATACAATGAACTATTTAAAAGAATGAAATGATGCCACTTGCAGCAACATGGATAGACCTAGAAAGTATCATACCAAGTGAAGCAAGCGAGACAGATAGCATAGGATATCACTTATATATGGAATCAAAAAAAGATGCAAGTGAACTTATTTATAGAAATAGACTCACTGACACAGAAAACAAACTCATGGTTACCAAAGGGAAAAGGGAACAGTGAGGGATAAATCAGGAGTTTGAGATTAACATATACACACTACTATATGTAAAATATAGTATGAAAATATACACACTACTATATGTAAAATAAAATGACTTTCCTGGTGGCTCAGATGGTAAAGCATCTGCCTACAATGCGGGAGACCTGGGTTCGATCCCTGGGTCGAGAAGATTCCCTGGAGAAGGAAATGGCAACCCACTCTAGTACTCTTGCCTGGAGAATTCCACGGATGGAGGAGCCTGGTGGCCTATAGTCCATGGGGTTGCAAAGAGTAGGACATGACTGAGCGACTTCACTTCATATGTAAAATAGATAACCAACCTGAACCTACTATATAGCACAGGGAACTATACTCAGTATTTGCAATAATCTCTAAGGAAAAAGAATATAATGGAATCACTATGCTGTACACCCGAAACTAACACAACATTGTAATTTAACTATATTTCAGTTTTTAAAAAGTGTTCCAATGAAGTTGAAAAAATGCAGTATTTTAATTATATAATCTATATTCCTGGAAAAAAATTTTATGTTAAATCTAGGATTAAATTCTTGAGAAAGTTTAAAAGAATAAAGATATAATTTTAAAGAGAAAAAACACTGCTCAGCCTAACTGGCCCTGTGGTTTGCTTTTAACTAATTTAACACAGATTGCCTTTCCAAAAGAGTTATAACACAAAATTAAAGAAGCCAACAGAATTTTGAAAAGATAAAGATACTACGGGCTAATAATTGTTTAATTTTCACTGTCTCCTTTCTAAACTGAATTTAGAAGTCGTGTTTCTTTTGGCAACTGAGTCAGAAAAAATAGAAAATATTAATCAGTGTCACTAATATTATTTGACAAATACTCCTTTTCTTACAGCCCTCAACTTTTCCCCTCAAATTTTGGGCCTCATTCCATACTAGTTATCTTGCCTGTTTTAGTTAGTGAATGTAATGGTGCATTATCTTAAGACCAAGGCCCAACCTAGTAATCATGAGTGGAATTAAAATTCTAATAAAATGAAGCAAACCACCGAATGGCCATTTTAAGAGCATCTTTCATCAATAACTTGAGAAGTTTGCATGCTGAATTTTTATTAACTATATATGTATTCAGAAGTTTACCATTTAAAAGAATCCTATGAATGTGTTTTGTAAACTGTAAAACAGAATACATTCAGTATTTTTATTATTATTTATATTTTTAAAATTAAAAATGGCCCCAGTCTATGTTCACATATAGGATTTGCTAACATAATACTTGCTACTGTTTAAGAGCAATTACCGTGTGGTCAATTTTGTATGTAATGATCTCAGCCAAGTCATTTAATCTTTTGTGGTTGGTACTCCTTATCTCCATTTTACAAATGAAAAATAAAAGATGCCTGGAGAATTTAAGTAACTGTCCAAGGGCATGCATCTAGTTAGCAGGACAGCCAAGATGACGGGAGCAGAGCAGTTTGGTTCTGAAGCGTCAACATACACCCATAGTTTTGTGTGCGTGTATTAGACTCTGAAGCACACTACATGCAATCAACAGAAACACACTTGACAAGACAAGGGCCCGTGATATCCTTCTTCAAGTAGTATTTTCTATGCAGAGTATTTTCTTATTTCAAGTAGTATTTTCTTTTCTGTTCTAAGAACTGCTTCTTTTGTGATTTTCCAGTGATATGGGGAAAAGAATGATAGCATTTTAGTATAGGTTCAATCTTACAGAAACTGAAAAGTATTTAGTAGTACAATTCCTGTGACTTCACTAAGAATACACAAAATGTGACCAATGTATGAAATAGTTTGTAAAATTGTTAGCATTTTAATTTCCATCAGTTCTCTGGCAGATTCTGGTTGTTAATTTTACTTCTGTCTTATTTTGCAAGCAATGGCAAAAATATATGAATCCAGATAAGAAATGTCTGAACAAAATGTGAATTTGGGACAAGAAACGTCCAGCAGTAGAATGAATTTCAAGATATTTCATGCTCATGTTCTTACAGCAGCAAGTAAAAAACAATGCAGTATGTGTCTTTATACTAAAAAATTAATCTTTACTTCCAGATACTCTTCATTTTTCTTTAGACGAAAGGAGATTTTTGTCATCCAGTAAGTCACCGTGGTGATGCAGAACTCTGCTGTGATTAATCCTTTCAGATGGTGTGCTCTATATTTTAAAATACATGATAAGAACTGTTTTGTTGTTTAATATGCTATTTTTTCCCAAAGACAGAAAACAGTTAAAAGTACTCGAAATTTTCTGCTTACTAAGTGTCCTCTATGATACTGCATGCTATTGTAAATTACCCTTATCAAAATGTGCATTGACTCACAATGTGCATGGCCTGGGAAATTTGCTGTGTTATCATGTTGTGTTAACTTTGATTGTAAAATAAGTGTTCACCTAGATTTCTTCACAAATTTCCTGGCTTCTTATTACAATGACATAAGAGTTCTCTGTCGGATGGGTGGACTTTGGGTTCACATTCCACACGAGCTCATTTCAACTACTACAGGTAGTAATCTGTGAGAGCCAAGATGATCACAGTCCTTGTTTCCATAAAAGTTTTACTTCTGCCCTACCCAATGGACAGCCAAGTGTGCATGCTTTCAGATATCCCCCTAATGCTCAGAAGTGCCACTTTTATCCTAGGATAAAAATTGCTGTATACATTCTGAGGGGAGCATAGCAAAATGCCTGCATTTGCAGGGACCCAGCAATTAAGTGTGGCAGAGATACTCAATTTCTTCAGTAAAGGATATGAATTGAGGTAGAGAAGGAAAATGCATTTGATTTCAGAATCCCAGATCTAAGTCAGAGGAGGCAATTCCCATGAGCCATAAGGCTGGATGGAGCCAAGACTCCTGACATTTTCTTGACTGTGAATAGTACTCAAGGGTAATAATTCAAACAGAGGAAGGCAGACCCATGGCTACTCTAACCACATTTCACATTTTCGAATCATAGCTAACCTTGTTTTATTTATTAACTAATTGCCACATTCCCATTAACAGAATTACAATAGTTTCATGAAGATACATTTTCTTCCAAGGACCTACTTGATCAGATTCAAACATCTGCCAAAAACACTCCTGAGCTAAAGATGTCAGTGATCATATCACACAGAAAATACCATTTCCAACCAGCACTCAAAGCTGACCTGTCAGTGTCTGGACTCACAAATGGTCTGGTTGAGAAACTCTGCCGAATGCCTTTCTCTGTCATCATTAAACAGAATCCTTTTATTACTTTTTTTTTCTTTTTGGCTTTATGCCATTAGTGGTGATGGCTTAGTCACTAAGTTGTGTCCAGCTCTTGTGACTCCAGGCACTATAGCCCTCCAGGCTCCTCTGTTCATGGGATTTTCCAGGCAAGAATACTGGAGTGGGTAGCCATTCCCTTCTCCAGGGGATCTTCCCGACTCAGGGACTAAATCTGGGTACCCTGCATTGCAGGCAGATTCTTTACCAGAGATGCCATTCGTACCTCAGAGAAAAATGCTTCCATTTTTATTGAACCCTCACTGTCTCTCCTCTATAACCACATTTTCTTCTCCTAGAATCAGTCAACAGTCCTCTGTTTGGTCAAAGTTCCTACTCTGATAGAACTATATAGTTTGGGTTAATCAGAATCTTTAAACACCTCTATGTAAACCAACACAGTTAAAATAGATATAGTAGTCTTTCAGATCTGGTTTTTTGAGGTTACCTTCTAACCCCTGAGACAATAATTTCTGTGCTTACCTGCCTGCCTGTTCAGGCGGTCAGGACGTCCTTTTAGATGGTGCTGTGCCATCTGTCTGCTCTTCATTAAGTCCCCTCCCTGAGAACCTTTGCCCATCTCCCCACAAAGCTGTCGGCAGTTTCTTTATCCTCTTTACTGCTTTTGCCCTCTTGCCCCTGAGGTAACCAGGTTTAGGACTACAATTTTAATTTAGAATACATGGTTTACAAAATAAGAATCTGTCAAGAGTTTGTTTTCACATGTGCTTAGTCATAAGGAAAATTCAACTCTTGCCACCCTGGAAATCTTACATCACCTCTTTGACAACAGCAAGAACGTTGCTTTCCTGTATGTATCAAAAAGTCCATTTCACCTTGCTTGGATGAAAGAAATATCAATTGGGCACCTACAAGCGCCAGGGTCTGTGAATACTGTGATAAAAAAATTATATTACTCATTTATTAAGGTGGCATGTTTTCCTTATAAAGTGAAATTTTAGAGTCAGCTGTACAGTCCTAGCCATTGCTTGGGATAATATTTTTAATTTGTACTAAAGACCAGAGAAAAGTCATTGGTGATTTGATAAGAGTCTGAAAGAATACTAAAGCCTATAACAAATAAAAACAATAGGAAAAAAACCAAAAATTAAGATCCTTTTGAAAGCATTACAGTAAATTCTTTGGATAAGTAACATGGTCATTGTAGAAATAAATGTGGACATTGGAAAAATTAATGAATTGAAATACATAAACAAAAAACCTCACACTCAATATTTTACAAAACTTAGAAAAATCAATTAAGGTTTTACCAGACAGAGTCTTCAAAAATTTTCATTGAAAAGGAAGTACCTATTAGTGTGAGAAATACATATTTTTACAGTAAAGGCAGTAAAATTTTTAACCTAACAAAACTGGTTAAGTAGAAAACACAGCTTCTCTCCACTGGTAATGCTGATTTAAGCTGCCCATCTATAAGCTATCATCTGTAGCTCTCTATTTGGACTATATTTTAATTCCCTATAGATTTCAACTAATTGACCTTGAGGGAAAGCTGAGTCTCTGTGACAATATGGTCTTCAATCACCACTGCCAACATAAATAAATGGTTCCTCTCTGGATCTATCAAGAGTAATCTGAGTGGAATTTAAGTTTTTGATAGACTTTGAAAAAAAATGAGCCCAGACATGAAATAATACCCTTTTCAACAAAAGGGCATAGGATTTAAGCTAAGATTCATGTAATAAAATGTGTTTAGCCCTTTATATTAGAAATTGGTCAGTTATCTTATTGAAATCTGGATAATTCCCAAATTGATTTACACACTAATGAATATGATTGGACAGTATCTTTCACTATTGTGAGTGAATAAGTTCTCTTATTCACTATAGTGTCTAAAACACTCTCCATGTAACGTTTTTGTTTCTTAAAAATGTTAATAAAAAGTATTTTTGAGTCTCTGTCTATAGATCACTTTATTTGAAATAGCACTCCTGAAATAACACAGTTGTTTTCATACACGTTAATTTCTGTGAATTTTTTATGCTTATCTAACCAAATAATTCTCCATAAAGGAATTTAATTTCTTCATCAGTAACAAGTCAGTGCATTTTCTTCATAGTATATGCCATCTCCTTTTCCACTTCCCTGCATAATTGTCCAAATTACTATTTTTTTCCTATTTACAAGTAAAACTTTAAAACTTCAAAGAAAAATAAAATTTAGAATGCAGCCAGTACTTGAGAAAAATACACTTGTTCAATATGAGGCTAAGAATCAAGGCAATGACAAGGAGACTACAAATAAAAACAAGAAAAAAAAAAATAACTAATTGTTATTTGGAACAGGTAATTTATGCCAAAATATCCTCTCGATTTTAGGCTGTCTAGGTAGGTATTTATTTCAGTTCATACATAATTGTGAGATAAGCAGAGACTGGAAAATTTCATAAAAACAGACTATAGGATGCCTTGTTTCTCACATTATGTAAAAACAATTGTGAAGAATAGTGTATGTAAAATGACTGGGTTTAAGGGAGTGATACTGAAACGTAAATAAAGCCAAAACAGATCTTGTTTTATTAAATCTGTTTTCTAAATGACTTGTGTAGACAAGAGCAATTTTATTGTTCATGTAACTTCCTAAGTATCTAGCATCTGTATCTTCTGTTGGGAGAGGATCTGACGTGTATACTGTTTACTGATGCATCTATTGATCTTATTTGTTTAAGCCTTTGCGTAACATCTCCTGAGAAATCTCAATTAATATTTTTGTGGAAAATTCATTTAATTCAGATGTTCTCTCATACTAACCAGAGCACCTGTATTTAGTTTACTTGTATCTTAGTCTAAATTCATCCACAGTTGTATATTTAACAGTGACTTATTCACTGTCTACTACAAATAAGTTTGTGAGCGGCTTGCAGTAAGCCAAATGTTAACCATGCCCCTGCCTTCAAGTAATACATGAACCTCAATGAATGGGTCCTTAATATATGTACTTATATAGCCATGATAGAAGAGGGAAGGTGATTTGTCCATAAAAGTTTAGTTTCATAGAAGGAAGAAATTATTTTCCCTGTAATAGAATAGGGTAAGGTCCTTAGAGGAGTTAACATCTGAATTAGCTATTAAGCAATCAGCAGCATCTGGTTGTGGTAAAACACCTGGAATGGGGAAACTAATAGAAAATATCTGTGGTGTAAACAGGGTAATATGAGGGGTAGCTATAAAGAGTAATGTAAAAAATGCAGGCACAATTAGAAATGCTTTCACATGATAATGTGAAAAGAGAATTATTACAGCCTTTATACTATTAGGGATTAATCTATAATTTGAATTGAGAACTAGGAAACTGACCTTTTCATCACTCTTTATTCTGGGACTCTGATTAGGAAGAATAGGAAATCTCCCTGCTTAATTTAGCACAATCTAGTCTTCCCAGTTTTGAGTAAAATTTAGGGTATTCTTTTAGAAACAAAAAAAAATTCATCCTTTTTATCAGTATCAATTATAGATCTGTAGAAGGAACTTGAGTTTCACAATAAAACTAGAGCTAGTAATTATAATAGTAATGATAACAAACAATATTTACATATTGCTTCCACAGTCAGGGGTAGAAATTTCCTAGCATTTTACATATATGAGCTTGATTTACATATATTTGCCCTATTGTCTAAACTAGGAACTAAGAAAGATTGAGGTAACTTACTCAAAATAATATAGCTGGTAATTGTTGGAGCAGGTATTTGAAACCAAAAAGAGCACTGTATTTTGTAAGAATTCACAAATACTCACCCAAATCTATTAGCTAGCCAGGTACAGTTTAAAACCACTATCTCTATACACCTAAAACTGACACAACATTGTGAATCAACTATACTCCAATAAAAGAAAATAAAAACAAAACCAAAAAAATCCATATCTCTAGAGAGATCTTTCAAATGTAAAGTAATAAAATCAACCTTCTGTAGAGTTCTTCACTGAAAAGATACTGACTATAAAGATAAAATATTAATACTTTTTAAATAAGAACAGATCACTAGTGAAAATAGAACAAGGATTTGAAAAATAATTATCTGATGCTTCAGCTATTTCTTGCTCTACAAACTAGCTCGATTTCAGGTTCTAGATAGCCCAGAAAAAATTATTTTTGCCAGTACTACCTCAAATAACTCTGGATCCTCTGGGAAAAGAAAATCTCCCCACTACAGGATGGCTATCTGACAGTCCTTAAAAAGATGAATCAAAAACTTGTCACTAAAGCAGATATGATGTTTGAACCTCACCCTTCATAAACTGAATAATGTTCCCTGATATTATAAAAATAATCTCTACACAACTCAAGAATTTCCAGTCGTGCATGGTAACAGAGACATCGATCTTGTTAATTCAAGTATCTCGTTCATTTCCATCTTAAGCTCAGTTCTGAAGATTTGCCCAGCCTGACTCCCATTCCTTTCTTGTTTCTGAAGAGTGTCATGGCATCGGAACATTAGGGCACCAAGCGCCTAAAGAGCTAGGGTAGTGTGGGTCTTTGATGTTCTTCAGTCGCCAAATCATGTCTGACTCTGCAATGCATGGACCACAGTACACCAGGACTCCCTATTCTTCACCATCTCGTGGAGTTTGCCCAAATTCATGGCCATTGAATTGGTTTGGATCTAGCTCATGGCTGCCTTTTCTTGCTGGTCTTTGCTGAGGGGTAATTATTTTCTATGAAGACTGACTGCTGCCTGAGTTCCCACTGCATGTGTTGGAAGTCGGGACCTCCAATTCATATACTTCATCTTCCTATCCCCAAATTAAGGAATTTTCTGATTCAGTATCTCAATCAGTCATCTCCATATCCACCCTTCTCCAGGGGATCTTCCCCACCCAGGGATTGAACCTGGGTCTCCAGCACTGTAGACAGATTCTTTACCATCTGAGCCAGCAGGTAAGCCCATCTCTCTAGTCAGGTTTTCTCTGCTGCCTCCTTAGAGTCACTCTAAGGTGTTGTGAGAAGCCCATAGCTCACCCACCAAGACGCTGCTCTGAAAACGAAAGGGAAGTCACTCAGTCGTGTCTGACTCTTTGCTACCCCATGGACTGTAGCCTACCAGGCTCCTCCGTCCATGGGATTTTTCCAGGCAAGAGTACTAGAGTGGAGTGCCATTTCCTCCTCCAGATCTTCCCAACCCCGGGATTGAACCGTGATCTCCCTCATTGTAGGCAGACGCTTTAGCGTCTGAGCCACCAGGGAAGTCTTTGCTCTAGTAATGTTATTTATCACATGCTGATTATGAGTTGCCCTACTAGGCTCTACCCTGTGGAGCTGAGAAATACTTCCTTCTGGCTGGGGACACCTACAGCACTAACAAAGAATTCCATCTTTCTTCCTGATAACAGTTACTGCAGCACCCCTGTCTTTTTCACCAATTCCTGTACTGTTATAAAATGTACTCTGACTCATGTTTTCTTCACTGAAAAAACCCCTTTGTGACCATTTTCATAGTATTTATTAAGCCACATTTTTCCATCTATTTTTTCATTTGTCCTTTACTTCAAAATCCACATCCTCTTATATTTGTCACTTAAGAAATATGGTAAAATTATCCCTGATATTTAAAATTATAAACATTGATAAAGGTGTATGTTCTTCATTTTATTTCATACTTTGTGCCTTTTGTGTTTTTTTGCAGTGCTAATTTGTTGCGCATGACAAATGTGTTATTAAAGATATGCCCAGCTCTGAATTTGGGCGTTGCACAGTCTATTTGGCTGTTTAAAATTATTTCAATTTTTAGAGTAAATAACTGGACTAATGAACTGTCACAAAAATATATATCTAAAGTAACTGAAATGACTATCATTTTTATGGTTATATATTCACAAAGATACACTCAGGAAACAAGATTTAGGCAATTTGATGTCATTTTCCAAACAATCACCCTCCTTTATTCGGCATTCTTCATGGACAAAGAAAAAAGTTTCATTCACATTTACATTTTTAGGGCAATAAATACTATGTGCTATGTTAAAAAGTGACCTGTACTGATGTAATGCCCCAAATGCCTAGCAATTTAAAACATTACCTTCTTAGCTTGAGAGAAAAGCCAAATTATTATTTGGCCATATTTGGGTCCAAATAATATAATTTCAAAAATGATGTAGAATTTAAAATAATGATCACATATCAGTTAAAGGTATAGTATGTTATAATTGCTGGTTTACCTTGTTTTTCTCATTTTAATCTAGAACTCAAGAGCTGTACCCTCAACTCATAATGCGTTTAACACAATCTCTGTTGCAGGTTACTTAGTTATAGAAAATCCATCAAGTAAGTTTGTTAAGTATCTTTTCTTCTTTTTGAATACCAACTATAGATTGCCTGATTCAATGAATCTTAATGTGTGGTTCCTCTTTTGTATGTTTGGTAGAAAAACCTCCAAGCTGGATATAAATCATAAAAGCATGACTAATTGCATGGTAACTGGAGAAATGCTTTCTCTCTCTCTGGGGTGAAGCCTGCATGTCTGTATTTTAGCTTGGGAAGTAATACAGGGATATCTAAACTCCTCAGGGTTTAGAAACCATGTCATTATGAGAATGAGGTCACTGCAATATTTTATATCTTCTAAAACCTTGTAATGTATAAAATGTTCTCTGTATGACAAAGAGGTATTACATGCATTAGGAGTCAATGATAACTTTATGCCCTTACATTTACTTGAAAAACTTTCTTCATTAAAATGTGCAATCATTCATTTAAAGTTGCTTAAAATTTGAAGGATTTCTGTACCATGAAATACAGAGAAAGTGAACTCAACGGGGGAAAGCTAATTTTTGTAAATATGACAGAGTGACTTTAAAGGGCTGTGTGGTTTTGAAATGTCCTGTGTCCTCTTAACTGGTCAACTATAAAGGCAGTGTGCAGACTAAAGGAAAAGAACTGAATCTAACATAACTCCACTTTATATCTTTCTTTGCTTGGAGGCCGATAAGCAAGAAATCCTTCCTGCAACATGTTGAAGAGCTCTGCACAAACAACAACCTAAAGTTTCAAGAAGAATTTTCGGTATGTTACCAGCAGTTGTCACAACATTGCCAGACCTCCAGTCGCTTCATGTGTCACATTTCACGTCCCGTTTAAGCTTGCAAGGCCATGAAGGACTCTGGCCGTGATAATCAATACCCAATTACCAGGTTGATTGTTTGGATAGTAACATTACACCGAGCAGCCTCTGGTGCAACCTGAACAGAACTATTCACCTACTGTGTCAGGAAGAGGTGCTGCTCCTCAGACTTCCCCCAGCAAGGGCAACCTGGCCCCGTTTCTTCTCTGCTCATCACCCAGAGATAGAAGCAACCCTAGAATGCTGGATGCCGTTGGTTTTTGTGCATGTGCAAGGTTTGGGTGGTACCATATATTTCAATGACTTTTAGAGTTTGAAACTAAATAAGTTCATTTCATATTTGCCTGCTTAGTTTATGTTAGTGGTATAGATGAACCTGAGAACAGAATTTGATGTTTCCAGAAATTATAAAAAACAATGTTTTTTAGAACTGCACAAAAATAGATAAGTAACACCTGTGCTTTACAGGCTTATTTTTAAATCATCGAATAAGTGCTCTATCACATTAAAGAGAATATATGAAGTTAAGAACTTGTTACTTTAAGACTATTTGAAAGTTAGAAGACAAATTTTATTGCTTTTAGCGTTTATATATCTACAAAATTGAAATTACATTAAAAACATAAGGCATGTCTTAGATCTACACGCTATCTTAAAATTTGTGAGCCCCTTTCCTGACTTATTTTGTACGAGAAAAATAAAAACAGATTTCTAAACGTTACCAAATATTTCTGTTTTTTTCATGAACGTTTTAGTGTCTGAACAAAGACTCAAACAATTGGCTTGGATAATTCAGGATTGTAATATTTCAGGCTCTCAGGGAGTAATAACAAAAATGTGAGAAGATTAATGGTATTTCCTACAGCTTTTTGGTTATGCTTCTTAAATATTGATCTGGACTTTACAAAACCAGTGGTACCATAAAACTCTTCTTAGCATTTATACAGCAAGAGCTTTCAACTTTTCAGGAACCAAAGGATAGTTTCACTAGACTGTAGCGAATATAGTTCCACTATACATGACTGAGTATCTGAAAAGTTTTATTAGCAATAACATTTTCACATATACTGAGAAGGTTTCTAGTTTAACTATTTTGGAGATCATGGTTTTAAGTACTTGAGTTTTATATATATATATTGTGTGTATATACTAAGTAAATGCATATAAATATGTAAGGACATGGCTTTTTTAAATTGCTTTTAATCCTACTGCTGTGTCAATTTTTAAAGCAAAACTGTTTTAATAAACAAATGCATCTTTGATGCATATATTTGATAAACCGTGTAACTCAAGTCATATTCACTTACACCTTAAATATCAATAAACTCTTACTTGCACTAGACTGATATATGTCAATTCAGCATTTTATAGCTAGGTGACCTTGGGCAAATTACCTAAACTCTGTTCTTCAGTGTCCCCCATCTGTATCTATCTTACTGAGTTGTGAATACCAAACTGATTGAATGACGTGTAATACTAAGAACAGTGGCTGGCACAATAAGTGTTTGTTATTACAATGATGATTTCTACCATAAACAAGTTCATATTTATGATAAGAACTTCAGACATGTCTAAGAAGTCACAAATACATAGTGTCCTGCTAGAGATATGCAGGAAGAAGTGAGCTTCAACTCTGTCTGGAGAGCAATCGGAAAAGGCTTTACAAAAAAGTGACCAGCCAGATGAACTTTAAGACAGAGCAGAAGCCCAGTGAGTAGAGAAAGGGGGGAAGGTATTCTAGAGAGAAAGAAGGAATGTGAAAGCATGAGGATGCAAAAGTCTCACTCAGCTGTGATCCACTAACAAGCAGAAACAGGAGGAGAAAGAGCGAGGTATTTAGGAGGGTTGGTTGAAGCCCCATGTGCCCTGATAAGAAGGCCACTCAGTGTAATATTACTAACCAAACAATTGACCTGGTAACTGAATATTGATTATCAAGGCCAGAGTCATTTCAATCTATAAATGGAGACTTCTGTAAACACAGAATAGAAGGTGTTTCTTTTCCCCTCTATTTGTCTCATATAAATATGCTGATATATATTCCCAAAACCTAACACAAGGAAGCTGCTCTAGGATTCCTCATTCGGTTAAAAATTTTTTCGAAGCCTTTGGTGCCAGAACGCAGAATTCAGATGCTTAACATTGTCCTTCTTCATTAACACATACATACATGCAAAAGACTGTCCAGAATTCTCAGAGAAAAAATAAGCGAGAAAGGAAACACTTATCCAATTAAAAAAGAATTTTTAATAATGCTGAAAAACTGCAAACCCCTCAGTTTTAGCACTTTTAAGAGAATCTGGTAAACTGAGACATTTCTAATACGGAAAACTATAAGTTTCATAAATGTAAATCATCAGCTTGATAAAATAACCTATTTTCTTGAACAGCTTTTTAAATGATCAACAGATATGATTTTCCACCAGAATATCAATAACAGAGTTCCTTGACACTCCTTCAGTGTCTGATATTCTTAATCACACCTTTGGATTCTGCTATCGATTTAACAATGCCCACTGAGAACAGGAATTGACCTTTGGCATCTTCTCAAACTGACCACTGTTGTACCAATTAATAGGCATGAAATCACATTGCCCAAGGAGAAAAAACAAAAAATAAATCACCAGCTCCCTTCACCTACTAAGTAGAGGTTGAAATATTAAATAATGCACAGGAAATATTTGATGAAACCACCAGTAAAGTATGAAGGGAGTCGCTAGCATGGTTGCCTCACCTCATTCTTCACAGAGGGCAGAGGAGCCATGCCAGGGAAGGCAGGAGCCCAGGGACCAGCTCTATGCGGGGTATTTTCAGTGGAAGCTCATCTGAGTTCCTTACTGTTCACTTGACCTTGCCTTCTGTAGTTATGAGAAGTGTTTTCGTTTTAAAAATAAAAGGACTTAGAATAGTCTTTTACTAAGTGGAACTTTTTGTTGACCTCTGAAATAAATCTAAACTTTGCAATGACTTCAATCCACAGGAATTACCAAAATTTCTTCAGGATCTCTCTTCAACTGACGCTGATCTGCCCTGGAACAGAGCAAAAAACCGCTTTCCAAACATAAAGCCATGTATGTGTACATACTGTTTCTGGTTTTAGATACTGAAAGCTTTTCAAAAGAGCACAAAATGCACTTTAGCATTCTTCTGAAATATGTATTACATATTAATTGAATAATGCATTTTATTAGCAACAACTTATGAATTGTATTTCTTTGGCTTTGTTAATATTGACTAAAGTTAATGTACATGGGTTTCAGCTTGTTCACACAAGGTTTATTCATGCAGGTGTAAGAAACTGTAGCCCTAGTACTTTCTGAGCTTTGTAATTTAACCCCAGGAACAAACTTCTCTAATATCTTCCTACAGACCTAGTTCTCAAATGAAGAGAGAAAGTTCGTGGGTCCTTAAGAGCATGGCAGTGCTTTGTAAAGGAATATAAAAAAGTGCATTGCAAAATATTTGTTGAAGATCAGAGTAAATGTGTGATTACCAGGGTTGGTTTTTACAAAGGAGGCAGGCTTGTGCTTTACCACAGCCAATATTTTTCAATCAGTAAGAAACCATAGTACATGCTACGCTGTTACCATGTCCTTAAATGTCATTAAAATAAATGTGTATACTGATGTGGAAAAAACAAACCATATTATTGATGTAAGAATTAGCAGTAACGGGAAAGAAAAAACAGCATTCCTCTTTAAATGCTATATTTTTCAACATGTTATCCTACTAAGTATATTCTGATTCAATACATTTTTATATTATAAAATTAAAAAGTGATGTTAAGTTCTGAAATGTTGTCAATATTGTTTCAAAGTCTAGAGTTTTAAAATATTCCTAATTTTATAGTTAGTGTATATATATTTTTCTATGTTCTATGTCTTTTCAAAACTGTATTGGGGAAAATTCCATACATATAAAAATTGAACTCTTCTGTCTAGAAAGACACAGACTTTGAGAAATATGGTATCACAGACGGTAAAATCAAAAGGATATGGATAGCACCCCCCCAAAAAAATGGACCATATTGTGTTATTCTAGAACTAGAGGATAACTGAGGCATGAAGTAAACAAATTTAGGGAAACCTGATCTAGAAGTCAGCAACCTAATGGAATCTGTTAACTCCCAAGAATTAGAAAAGGATGAAAATACAAATAGCTTTAATCACCTAAAATCCTTCCTGGAACAAAACAAATCATAGGTAAATGACTTTAAGAGTAAGTTGACAAGGCATCGTTGTAGGAAATAAGGAATGTTAGTATTACATCCCTAAATTCCTCTGGCATGACCTTTCTTAATAAATCCTTTTGTTTTCCCTTTCAGAGAGTTAACCTGGGTGGGATACATCCTAAGTTTAAGAAATATGGAAAGTCTCAGGTTTTTATATTCATCTATATCTAAATTTCCTTCAGATTCTCTGCTTCATGCTTAATGATAGTCTGTGAAAATAAATACTATTGTCTGATTGAAGGACAGTGACTATGGAATATTTAATATCTATTTACAATAGTGTATGTGGCTAAAGTAATGTATATCACTGTATATCATTATATATAGGTAGACAAAACATATCTATCTTATTTCCAAAGATTGAAGCATATCTGACTTTAAATATATAAAAATTTGATATGTGAGATTTTTTATATGTGACATTTTGATCTTTTGTTATTAAGATTTCAGTGCATTATTTTCTGGATTTACATAATGGCCATTAAAGTCATACAGTGCTAGCTTGCTAGCACTTACAGCATAAGGAGAAAATAACTAAACAAACATCCTTAAAATAAGGAGAACTCAGGAGTAAGACAATCCCAATATCTGAGGCTAAGACAAAAATAACTAGTGATGGCTAAGACAATATATAACTGTAAACCAAGGATGTTTGGGAATATCATAAGCATTGCATGCATTTTTTCCACCTTTGCTAGAGCCAAAGGGGTAATATCCAATTGTTTTCTATTTTTTTCTTGATTTCATTACAGAAAACTTAGTAATTTTTCAAATAATATTCTACATCCACATCTAATATCCTTTAATGGGTTTTTGGGTAAAGTTTTTTCTTAATGTCCTCTTAAAGAATTGAAAGTTCTATAAGAAATAATTTTATTAGGCATAATTTTATACTTTTCAATAATTTTATTAAGAATTTATTAATTCAACTAGTACATACTACCTGCTGTATAGTAAAATGACTAAAAACGTGGGTTCTAATCAAACTTCCTGGGTTGCATTTCTGTTTACGTAACAACTACTTTAGTTACTGGATATCATTTAGTAATGTTGACCACATAACTTTAAGGGTTAGATAAGATAATCCAGTAAATCACTTTGCCCAATATAGAACACAGAAAACTCTCAATCAATATTAGTTCTTATGATTGTTAGTAATCATTAAATTGCTTATTTTTAAAAGCCTTTAAGTTTCTGGGTGACTAAAATTTAGTTACAGGCCCTTAGGGTCTACAGTCTGGAGATAACAAACCTACTTCCCTAATCTGGGTCGGAAGACAAGCTGGAAACTCACATCCGCTCATACAGGCAAACAGACCCATATACTCCCAGCTGCCTCCCACCATGACACACACACACAGAGACACACGCACACAGACACACACACACTGCAATATTTAAACTAATATATTCTCCCATTGTGTTTGCAGAGAAGCCATAAAGCTGAAGAAATGCTTTTTTCTCCCATAGAGAATGAATTCATTTTAGTAGAGTCTGAATTTTAGCTTGAGCCAGCTAAGTGAGATTCACTGTTTCCCCTGAGTAATGTAGAAAGAAGGATTTCAAATATCACAGTGCATTTTAGAACATATTAGCTTACAGGGCTTTAAGATACTAGAATTAGCAGCAAGTGTGTGCAGAAGAGATTTCCAAATCTCTGTTTGACAGGACACTGTGACCTTGAGAAGTGTTCCAACACCATGAAGAAAAGTTTAGCTTGCTGTTGACTCAGTTCAGTTGACTCGGATAGTTCACTCAGATACTGAGTGAACAGAAAACTGATGGCCTCCCTTTCCGAGCTGCATGACTAACCACAGCGTCATTAAAATTGGGACATCATACCAAATTCGAAATCTCTGGGACAGAAATGGTTCGTGTAATCTGCTTAAATGATCCCCCTTCTTTAGATTCAAACACATTGGTTGGGTCATTATACTTACTTAATGATACAGCAAAGTCATTTAACATATAACATGTGCTTAATTTTAAGAACTTGAGAATATGTTCTGTGTTCCATACACAGCTATATGTTTTGTAAACATTCATATTCAATCCTCAGAGGATTCTACAAAATAAATATTATAACTATATGTTATAGCTGAGGTAACAAAGAAACGGAGAAGGAAAACAATTCGCCCAAGGCCATAACGGCAGATAGGCAGAGCGTCTGGATTCCCACTCAAACCCACTTTCCCATTTTCGCTCCACGGCTCAGCATCTTCCCAGGAAGGTTTGTTTCAAAACCTCAGAAGAATTTAGTAATAGATGACTTTGTATCATTTCCTTGTCTATGAAAATCAGCACTGGACGTTTCAACTGTAATACCAATTTGGCAACAATTCTCAGGGAAAAATAATTTTTGATACTTGTCTCTGAAGAAAAATAATGGGAAAAGGGTTATCTCATTTTGCTAGACTGTAAAACAGTCTAAATAATAGTAATTCAAAGTCTGGTGTGAAAGAAAAATAGGCATCTAAATTAAAGTAAGAGCTCCAGAAATAGACCTAAACACAGAGAAAACTAGTGTATGAGAAAGTGGTATTTTGAATAAGGGGAAAGGATGCGCTATTTATTGTTCTAAATGGCAACAAACAATAAAACATAGATTTTCCCTCATCCTGTCCCCAAATAAAAGAAGCCCAACGGATTAAAAATCAAAATATTTAAAACAAGCAATAAAACCTATTAAAGCTCTGGAAGACACTATGAATGAATCTGTGAAGATAAGAATATTGGTATGACAAAGCCTTTTGTACGTATCACGCAGAAAGCCACAGTGAAAAATGAGAACTCTGATTACAATATATATAAATTTTATGCATGGCAAGATATCTAACAGATAAGTGAGTCAAAGACAAATGACAAACCAAAAAAATTTCAATACATGTAACATTTTTAGTATAAAATATTTTTTAAAATAAAAAACAGAATATGAAAAGGCAATTATAGAAAAGATATTAAAAATGGCCAATTAACATGCAAAGAAGCTCACTTTCACTCATAGTTAAGGCAATCAAAATAAATACTAAGATAAATCAAAGGATGCTTGGGACTGGTGCACGGGGATGATCCAGAGAGTTGATGTGGAGTGGGAGGTGGGGGGGGAGTTCAAGATTGGGAACTCATGTACACCTGAGATGACAAAATAAAAATAAAAATTAAAAAAAAATAAAAAAAGATAAATCAATTTGTATCTCTCAGAAGGTCATAAATTATGTATCTCATGGTGGTGAAAGTGGGAAGAAACAATTGTTCAAATTGTTCAAACACTTTTGTTCAGAGTGAACTGATATAATTTGAGAACAATTCATCAGTCTTTCAAATTTGAGAAGCACAATATGATTTGGGAATTTTACTGCTAGTAATGTATTCTACAAATAAACTCCAACATATGCAAAATTTCAGTTATTTATTCAGCATTTTACAATAACAAAATGATATGATTTTCAATCATCCTGAAAAGCTAAATAAGTATGTTATATTCACAATGAAATACTGTAAGGCCTTTTAAATTAATGAACTATTAGGTTGGTAAAGGTATTTGTTCAGGCTTTTCCATAACATGTTATGGAAAAATCTGAGCAAACTTTATGACCAACCCAATAGATATTGTTATCTGCACTAATATGGAAAGATATGGCTAAATAAAAGTGTTCGCAGAATAGAGGGATTAGCACCCCATTTGTGGTTAATTTTATATGACTATGTATAGGAAATCCTGGAAATAAATATGAGAACATATTAATAGTCATTGTCTTTAGGTTGTAGAAATATGGAATAAAAAGGAACTTCTACTTTAAAATTTTACAGCCATCTGTAATTTTCAAATGTTATATCAGAAACTTCTTTGTATTTTATAGAAAAAAGTAATTTAAATAGTATTAATATCTTATCTTTCCTTCTAGATAACAATAACAGAGTGAAGCTGATAGCTGATGCTAGTATTCCAGGATCAGATTATATTAATGCCAGCTATGTTTCTGTAAGTTGCTATTTTATATACATTTTTTATAAAAACATAAATACTGCAATAATGGTACTCTTCCAACTATTGAAAACAAAAAATTCATTACAACCTCCATAGATTTAATGTACCAGTTCCTTACAACATTAGGTATACCATGTTTTATACATGGGGAAACGGAAGCTCCAAATAGAGATTGCAATTTACCCAACAATCATTTCGCTAATAAGCAGCAGATGTACAACTTCAAACTACATATCCCCTGGACTTTCCACTGTTTCCAGTGTTTGTCAGAAGATCCTCTGTATACAATGAGGTCAGCTAATTTTTCAAGGAAATTAGTCAAATGGATAGTCATGTCCATATAATATAAAAACCCATTGTGCTCTTCTTCGCTTCGAGATTTTCAGTCCTTCAAGGGGACTGTGATGCCATGTTCTTTCCACCCTCTGCTACTTAGAGAACGTGTACTCTTTTGCAGCCACTCAATAAACATATCTTAAGTGAACCAATGTGGGGTAAACTGTGATAAACATCACAGACAATAAATGCTTGCCACATAGGATCGAAAATGGAAAATAACCAGAGTGTTCCAAGGAGCTCTTTTCTCCATGACTCTTGCTCTCTCAAAGCTCACCACTATCTTAGGAACACAGAACCTTATATGCACCCAAGACCTCCACTTGGGTTGACACAACTATGAAATCTCAAAGGAGGAATGGCTCCTGTGGTTATTTAATCCAGTCACTTGGAAAATCTTTCTGAAAAATTACTGATAATTAGAGACTAGCCTCTCTTGGCATTGACTCACTTACTTCCTCCCTAAGGCAGATGATTCTGTCTCTGAACTAATCAAATATACAGTTGTGGTTTGTTTTTAGAAAATTGCAAATAAAAAGCTTAATTTCAGAAACTGAGTTCACCATGTATAAATACACTAAAACATAGTCAATGCAAATTCAGATTAATAATAAGTACAGTATTTTAACAGAGTGACAACTTCTAATGAGGTGGATGAAACTGGAGCCGATTATACAGAGTGAAGTAAACCAGAAAGAAAAACACCAATACAGTATACTAACACATATATATTGGAGAAGGCAATGGCACCCCACTCTAGTACTCCCGCCTGGAAAATCCCATGGATGGAGGAGCCTGGTGGGCTGCAGTCCATGGGATTGCTAAAAGTCGGACACGACTGAGCGACTTCACTTTCACTTTTCACTTTCATGCATTGGAGAAGGAAATGGCAACCCACTCCAGTGTTCTTGCCTGGAGAATCCCAGGGACGGGGGAGTCTGGTGGGCTGGCGTCTATGGGGTCGCACAGAGTCGGACACGACTGAAGCGACTTAGCAGCAGCAGCAACACATATATATGGAATTTAGAAAGATGGTAACGATAACCCTGTATGCGAGACGGCAAAAGAGATACAAATGTAAAGAACAGACTTTTGGACTCTGTGGGCGAGGGAGAGGGTGGGATGGTTTGGGAGAATGGCATTGAAACATGCATACTATCATGTAAGAAACGAATCACCAGTCTAGGTTCGATACAGGATACAGGATGCTTGGGGCTGGTGCACTGGGATGACCCAGAGAGATGATATGGGGCGAGAGGTGGGAGGGGGGTTCAGGGTTGGGAACTCATGTACACCGTGGCGGATTCATGTCGATGTATGGCAAAACCACTACAGTATTGTAAAGTAAAAAAATAAAATATTAAAATTAAAAAATAATAAAATAAAAGGTAATAGGCAAATCAGTGACTGGTTCACCCAGAATATTTAACCTAGTTTAAGACAATGAACTCTTCTCTAGATGGGAAAGAAAAGCAACACGTAAGCAACACGTAAGCAGGGCCCCACTGGGACCAAATGACACGGTAGGCCTGGGCGAGACGTCGAGGCAGAAAGTCTGAAGACATTTTATTGTAAAAAGAAAAAAAAAACTGATGACTGATCCCCCATCCTGATGCCCCTGGGATTCTAAAGTACCCCACTGACATATGAAACTTCGATATTATGAAAAAGAGAACCTAAAATACCTAACGCTAGTCTCACAACTGTAATATAGCAATCTTCTTCCCTGTTAATAAGCCGCCTCTTCTAGAAAGAACTGTCTGCATAATTTGATCAGATGTAAGTGCGGAACACGCCATGAATTTGTCTGTCATTCCTGTGCGGCGCCCATGCTAATCCTCTCTGTATCTCTCCAAGTTTAGTGTGTGTGCTTGCTTACAGTGTATGTGCTGCCGAAGCAGGCACGTACAGGTTTTTAAACACAAGATGCGTACCCTTAAATCTTCACCACTGACTTCAGTTCTAATAGGTAGCAAGGTTAGCCATGGTTTTCATCATGATTCTACAGACACCTGAAGCTCTCCTGTACTGCTCATAATCCCATTAAAATTTTTTTTCATTTTAATAGAAGTTTATTTATTTTACTTGGAGGTTAATTAACTTACAATATTGTATTGGTTTTGCCATACATCAACATGAATCCGCCACAGGTATACACGTGTTCCCCATCCTGAACCCCCCCTCCCTCTTCCCTCCCGTACCATCCCTCTGGGCCGTCCCAGTGCACCAGCCCCAAGCATCCAGTATTGTGCATCGAACCTGGACTGGCGACTCGTTTCATATATGATATTATACATGTTTCAATGCCATTCTCCCAAATCATCCCACCCTCGCCCTCTCCCACAGAGTCCAAAAGACTGTTCTATACATCTGTGTCTCTTTTGCTGTTTCACANTACACGTGTTCCTCATCCTGAACCCCCCCTCCCTCTTCCCTCCCGTACCATCCCTCTGGGCCGTCCCAGTGCACCAGCCCCAAGCATCCAGTATTGTGCATCGAACCTGGACTGGCGACTCGTTTCATATATGATATTATACATGTTTCAATGCCATTCTCCCAAATCATCCCACCCTCGCCCTCTCCCACAGAGTCCAAAAGACTGTTCTATACATCTGTGTCTCTTTTGCTGTTTCACATACAGGGTTATCGTTACCATCTTTCTAAATTCCATATATATGCATTAGTATACTGTATTGGTGGGGTTTTTTTTTTTTTATGGCTTACTAAAAATTTTTTTTTCTTATTTATCATCTTCTTGCCTAGGCCTGCCACTTCATTTGGTCCCACTGGGGCTCTGCTTCTGTATTGCTCCATCCTTTCCCCCACATCAAACATAACCTGTCCTGTGGTTATGTGCCACTCCCCACAAGCCTCTGTTAAGAGGAAGAAGAATTCATTCATTCTAAATTTTACTTTGGTTAGTTCAGTCCCCAAATGACAATTATATATTGACTCTTACCTACCAATTAAGTAGACACAAATGAATACCTCATAGCCTAAAAGGTCCAACTAGCTATGGGATGAGAGTATAGGATATGAACATGATTAGGAAGGCAACCAGACAGTTTTAGGAGGTATAAATGAACCACACAGATTACATAAGGAAAGGAATATTAATGAACTCCCAGTGTCCCCTCTACATAAACAAAGGAATATTAATGAAGTCCCAGTGCTCCCTCTAAATATTATCAGTTGTCGGGAGACAATCATAAGAAGAAGGTAATGCACAGTGAACAATAAACTAAGTCTGAATATATACAGAATATACACATTCTTCTGTGGCCAAATGATGTTGTAACGTAATAGCCCTTACAACAAAGTCACCATGACCCACATCCTCCTCACTGAGCTGCATAGGAAGCAGGTGCAGATGGAAAGCACTTTACATTAAGGCAAGTTTCAGCATTACAGTGGGCTGTATATTTATTGCTTTTACTTTCAGGGCAGCCTCCTTTGTCCGGGATGTCAGGAGAAGACAGAAATAAACTCACAATACTGTACTGGCCTCTCACTTTTCCATCCCCAAGTTTAGGCAGGCTTCACTTCACAAACAGTAAAGACTTCTCAGAGTGAAGGACACCGCCGTTTCTCCCCACTTCCCACTTTTCTTCCATGGCACTTCCGTGCAAAAGTTCAGGAGCATTTGGTCCAGGAGCCAAAAATAGAGGCCTCTACAAATGGACTCTAGATTCCTCTTTCTTTGGATGCTACAGGAAAAGGGAGAAGAACGATAGAGTGAGAGAAGAAAGCAAAATAAGTAGTGTTTAGATGGGGGGAAGAAATAAAATCTGAAGAAGGGAAAAGGCAATACCAGTAGGTGGTCTGAAGTATGTGCTTTGAGACTAGGAAACACTAGGCCAGGACCTGTAATTAGATTACTATTTGTTTACCTCTTGGGCCTTGGCTGTTGTTGGGAATTATACTCCTAAAGCTAGGACTCAATGAGAAGCTGGAAATTTTTTTTACCAAGGATGGACCATGGGAGAGAGGTAGAGAGGAAAATAAATACTGCATCCTTGTAAACAGCCAATAGTTGTACAAGTGAGTTTACAAATGTTTTCAAGAGAGCAAACAAGAACATTATGTAATGGGACAAGAGGAAGACTCCAACCTGCTAACCCAAATTACCTCCCCTGTCAACCTAAGAAGCCTAAAAGTACTTCAGTTTGAGGATAGCTTTTACTATAGTTATACTGAAGATTAAGGGCTATGATACATATGAGCCATAATCATATCAGAAACATCAATTTGGTCTATGCTGATAGAAGATTATAGTACCAAAGGACATTAGATCCCTGAAACAGGGAAATGCAAATGACTAGGAGAAATATTCTATAAATTGATAAATTACACTTATTGTCCTCACCCTTAAGACACTCTTCATCCGGCTTTTAGGACAACATTCTCTTGATTTTCCATCTGTGGTTGTGACTCTTTTATCTCAGTCTTTCTGTTCTCTCTTATCTCCCTGACTACCAACACTGAAATGATCTAAAGCCCATTCCTTGAATCTGCTGCTTCTTTTCAAACTCATTTCCTTGATGACCTCAAGCATTCTTGTGATTTTAAGTAACATGTATTTGCTGACTACTTAACAATTATGTCTCTAGTTTGGACGTCTTTCTGAACTCCAAACTCATATACCCAATTGCCGTGATGACATTCTCACTTGAATATCCAAATGGGATTTCAAGTTTAATATGTCCATTGTGAATTCTTGATTTTCCTTTTAAGTCTGCTTATGTAAGGTGTGGGGAAAAAGGAACCTACCTACCTACACTGTTGGTGGGAATGTAAATTAGTACAGCCAGTATGGAAAACAGTATGGAGCTTCCTTAAGACACTAAAATTAGAGTTTCCATATGATCCAGAAATCTCACTCCTGAGCATGTATCTGGAGAAAACTCGAATTTGAAAGGATAAACGCACCCCAGTGTTCACTGTCCACTGATCGAGGAATGGATAAAGGAGATGTGATGAGTGTGTATTTATGTATCACATATATGGTAATATATGTGTATATATATAAGTGCACACAGGATATTGGCCATAAAAAAGAATGGAATTATATTTGCAGCAATGTAGATGGACCTAGAGATTGTCACACTAAGTAAAATCTCTCAGAAACAGAAAGAGAAATACCATGTGATATTGCTTATATGTGTAACCTAAAATATGATACCAATGAACTTATTTACAAAACAGAAATAAACCCACAGACATAGAAAACAAATTTATGGTCACCTAAGGGGAAAGTGGCTGGGGAGGGATAAATTAGGGCTTTGAGATTAGCAGATACAATGTATTATATAAATAAACAACAAACTCTACTGCATAGCACAGGGAATGATTTTCCATAAACTGCAATAAACTGTAGTGAAAAAGAATATATATTGTATATGTATAAGTGAATCACTTTGCTTTACACCAGAAACACTGTAAATCAACTATATTTTAATTAAACAAAATTTTTAAAGTATGCTCATACTGAAGCTTTTTTTCACCATCTTTATTTAGAATCGTTACTGAGTCCTATCTTTCTTATACCCAGTATCTAATCCATAAGCAAATTCTCTTGGCTCTGTCTTCAAAACACACCAGATTTTATTATTTATCACAATGCCCATTCCTGTCACCCCAATCTGCATTCCTTGGTTGGATTGTTGCAATATTCCAACTACTCTCCCTCCTTTCCCTTTTTATACCACTATCAGCTTGTGGTATAGAAAGTGGATTGGAACTATTAAACACACTCTATATATGTTCAGAATCTTTCAGTGGCATTCTCTATCATCCAGAGTAAAAATGAAAGTCTTAAAACTACCTGCTCCAGGGCCTGAAGCCCTGCTCCCTTTCCTCTCTTGTCTCCAATGTCACCTTCTACTACTGTCCCCACTTGCAGTTCCTATAACACTCCAGACATATCTCTCTTTTAATGCTGTTACACTTGACTTTCTACCTGGAACACTTTTTCTCTAAATCTTAAAGGGCTTACCTCTTTCTGCTTCAAGTCTTTCCTCAGATTTCACCAATGAGCCTTTTCTGAACACCCTGTTTTCTGAAATTCTCTCTCATAGCACTTATCACTTTAAAAAAAACTATGCAAATCGCCCATTTAATAGACCTGTTAACAGATTTAATGTCTATTTCCCTTAGCTAGGATATAAGACAAATCAGGGTAGGAACTTTAGTCAATGATGAATCCTCAGTTCCTAGACTAGTGCCTGGCACACAGTAAGCACTCATAAATATTATTTGAATGGAGGAATGTGCATTTTAAAAGCTGTAAATAAATTAAAATATTAATAGTGCTTCATTCAGTGTAGTGAGATTACAGATGAAGTCCATATTTTTTAATATATATTTCTGAATTTTCCTAACATTCTACATTGATTGTATAGTACTATTAAAAATAAAAAAAAAAAAAAAAACCCTTTACAATGTAAATAATTACATACTCAAGTATTTCAACCGAAACTGGAAACACAGAAATGCTTTAGCACATAGTTTTTGTTTGTTTTCAGCAGACTGAAGGTTTTGTTCCATTAACTGTCATTGACTAGCACTGTGATTTGGGAAAAATGACCTAAAGTGGCTCATCATTCTTTAAAGTACAACAAACTGGTTGGATTAGGTTTTAGGATCACTTGCACTTTAAAATGTATACTCTTCTGTATAATACTATATTCTCTGGCTCCTGAGGCTATTCAATTTAAAACTAAAATTCACCCTTAAACCTCATTCTTCAAAATATTTTGATGTTTGAAATAGATGTAATTCCACCCCTTTAAAAAAATTTACATATAAACTTTAAGAAAAATCCACGGATGCTACTCACGTGGCATGCTTACATTCCAGGTGAGTAGACCGAGTTTTAGAACAACTTGATAAAATGTGTAAGAGTTGTCCTAACAGGGCTGAGACAAATCTCAGGTCCTACAATAGTTAAATGAATCTTCTTCTTATCTTCACATTGCTCTTGGTTTTAAGCTCTGGAGAATAATTACTAATACCATCATAGTGTAGATGATTTCTTGCAGGAATATATGAAAACATCTGCACATTCTTTAAATTTATAACAATAGCTAGTGGAGTAGGTAAGACAGCTGGCTCTGGATCCAGACTATCTTACTGTGAGACCTTGAGCAAATTCACATTTCTTACCTTCCATCTTCATCTGTAAAATGAGGATAACAGTACTAATCCATAAGGTTTTTATAATAGATTAATTGGAAGATGTCTAACATATTATCTGCCATAAAACATATTATTATTATTCAGCCTGACTGTTCCCTGGTGGCTCAGACGGTAAAGCATCTGCCTGCAATGTGAGAGACCCGGGTTCGATCCCTGGGTCGGGAAGATCCTCTGGAGAAGGAAATGGCAACCCATTCCAGTACTCTTGCCTGAAAATTCCCAGGGACAGAGGAGCCTGGTAGGCTACAGTCCATGGGGTCACAAAGAGTCAGACATGACTGAGCAACTTCACTTTCACTCTTTTATTCAAAGTTAGAAATTAAGAACAGCTAGTTGTATATTACATTATGAGGTTTAACTTAATGTTGTAAATTTTGAGTATCTTTTAGCACTCAAAAATAGGCAGTATTTTAGAATATTAGATAATCTTATAACTAGTATGTTTTTCATGTCTCAAAAGCTAAAAAATATTATATATATATATATATATGTAAATATTGATGCGATGTTGTAATTATATCATTCTAGGGCTACTTATGTCCAAATGAATTTATTGCTACTCAAGGTCCATTACCAGGAACAGTTGGGGACTTCTGGAGAATGGTGTGGGAAACCAGAGCAAAAACATTAGTAATGCTAACACAGTGTTTTGAAAAAGGGCGGGTAAGTTATTTGAAAAGCTTTCCACAAAGCCTTTATTTTATGTTTGTGTTAATTTATGTGTGATGTTGGGTTTCCCAAGTAGCGCTAGTGGTAAAGAACATGCCTCCTAAAGCAGGAGATGCAGGAAATGAGAGTCAAATCCCAGGGTCAGGAAGATCCCCTGGAGGAGGACATGGCAACCCATTCCAGTATTCTTGCCTGGAGAATCCCTTGGATAGAGCAGCCTGGTGGGCTATAGTCCATGCTGCAAAGAGTCAGACATGACTGAAGTGTCACATGGGTGACAATTTTAGCTAATATTCTGACATATCAATGACTTGGGCATGTATAAGGTAGTTGTACCTTAGTAGCAATAACTTTGAACTCTCTCTCTCTGTCTATATATATATATATATATATATAATGGTTCTTATAACTGGTGAATTTTCTCTTGACTACAGATCAGATGTCATCAGTATTGGCCAGAGGACAACAAACCAGTTACTGTCTTTGGAGATATAGTGATTACAAAACTAATGGAGGATGTTCAAATCGACTGGACCATCAGAGATCTGAAGATTGAAAGGGTGAAAAAAAAAAAAAAAGGCGGGGAAGCCAAACATAATGAAAAATATGAATGCTCTAAATGTCTAAAGTAAAATTAGTTTCTAGACATATTTCTGTATATTCAGTAATGCTTTTCTATTATCTTCAAAAGAGAAGTTTTGATTTGGCATTTGCCTTCAATATCTATGTCATTATGTTTAATTCCAAATGACTTAGAGTTTGTATTAACTAGTTAACATTAAATTCTTAGGTAAACAAGGAAAGAATCAGGAGAAAACAACTAGATCACTAGGTTTATCTTATTTTATGAAGAAACTGTAAAACTTTATTTAAAACAGGAATTTCTAAAATCACATGTCTCTATCTGTATCTTAATCGTTGGATTTTCTATTTAATCCAGACCAAATGCAGAATCAATAACATAGAGATCTCACCTTTATTATGTAAATACCTATACACATAGAAAATTATATTAGGATCTTTATACTTTCTGACGTTATCAGATACCCAATACCAGTGTTATAATTTGTGAGTGTGTTTATTTAAGTTGTTAGGTCAAAACTGTTCAAAATCTACTATTCTGGTGCCACAAAACGTTACACTACATTGAATACAAATACCCTACGTAATCATCTGTTTGCAAGATTTGCAACAATCATGCTCATTGTTTGCATTCATACTGAAAGGTAATTTTCTGTAGTGTAACAATAGCAGAAGACTTCTCTTACAGGAAATCAAGAAACCACAGTTTCTTTGTTTTGTAAACTATCATTTTAAAAGATCACCTTGAAAACCTGGGAAGTCAGCTATGTTCAGACTTCGCTGTGATACTTAAATAACTTTATCATGTTTCTTAATATGTCATTCTGTCTAGCACGGGGACTGCATGACCATTCGACAGTGCAACTTTACTGCTTGGCCTGAGCATGGGGTTCCTGAGAACAGTGCCCCTCTAGTGCACTTCGTGAAACTGGTTCGAGCAAGCAGGGCACATGATACCACACCCATGATTGTTCACTGCAGGTAAGAAAGGTTTTGAGAACCTTTTATGAAATACTCGAAACGGGATTGAAACCCAGTGTGACCTTTATGTTATCATGACACTATTGATTTTCTAGTAGAATATTAATGTAGATTCAATCCAGCTTTTAGTTGTCAGATATTTTACTGGTTATAACAAATCAAGATGTAGTGTTATAAAAGATTAGATGGCAGAGATCAAATGAGTAATGACTGTGGCTAAAAGAAAGACAAAATATATATCCTGGTACAAGAATTTTTATGGAATCTTTACTGGATTATACCTCTCAAAATCTTTAAAAAATATAAAAAATTGTAGCCCACTACTGATGTTAATGAGTCTGGGAGTGTAGAATCTTTTGAGTTTTATGAATAAACTCTTGATCCTTCATTATTTTAATTGAGATTAGTCTACTATAATAACAAACTCTTTTGTAAAAACAACTTCTGAGATTTGAGTTACAAAGAATAAAGAAAATGAACTTTAACATAAAGATCAAATTAAGTGACCAACCCAAGCATGATTCCAAACTTTTGCAAACTATTCAAATGTCTTTCTTTGACCTAGCTCTTTGAACATGATAAATATAATAAATTAAGGTTTTCACTTTTATTTTCATTGGTTTTTTTATACCACTGAAACACCAATACTCCCCCTCAAAAATAAAGCTCACAATTGTTTAGAATTCAGAGTTCTGGACATACTGATATGATTTATGCTTTCTAACATATTATATCTAAATTAATCTCAGCATGAGTCTCTTCAACAGTTTTACTTTGTAAATGAGAGAAAAAGTGGGTGATAGACAATACTGTCTTATGATTCTACTTACATGAGATGCCTAAAAAGGGGGTAAATTCATAGAGACAGAAAATGGTCTCCAGGGACCTAGAGAAATGGAGAGTTACTGTTTAATGGGTATAGAGACTCTTTTTGGGATTATGAAAATAGTCCAGAAACAAATATTGGTGATGGTTGCATAAGACTGAATGTGCTTAATGCCACTAAACTGTGCACTTAAATACAGTTAAAATGGTAAGTTTTGTCATGTATCTTTTGCTACAATAAACATTTAAGTAATGATTTTTAACCACATTAATAAAGTAATTATTAATTATACTAACTCCAAAATCAACTGATGGATAAATATTCTAATGGGGATATACTATAATTAATATAGTTAATATTTAGGAAAAGATCAATCCATCCAGTTTTTAAACTTTTATTTAGATGAAGAAGCTCAACACATAATTTAAATGAGTCTACATTTTCTTTTCCAGGAATATTTTAGATTTTTTAAATTGTAAGAGTAATACATACAATACATTATGAGATACCTTTTCACATTTAAAAACATATAAAATTAAAAGTAAAAGCTTCACTCTTACCCTCCCAATTCCATATACTCTCCATACACAGAAAAATTTTAACAGACTGGTATATAGTATAAATACAGTAACATTTTGCTTTTAAAGTCAGTGATTGATTTTAAATGGGCATTACTGATGATTAAAGTGGACAGTAAGCTGCCTGTAATGTCTTCCTATTTTACATACACACTGCCACTGGATTATAATCGTGGATTTTAAAATTCACTAGAAAAGTAAAGTACCTTCTCTCTTTTAGACTCAAAAAGTATAGCCTCATCCTTTGTGACTTATAGATAAAAATGCAGGAAAAAGTATGCTTATATTAATAATCTTTAAGTATCATTTCAAAACTTTCTACTAAATGATCATGTCCAACTCCAACTTCTCACCTTAGCTTTTGACCTATACATTTAGCTTCCAGTTCAACATGACAACCTATTAATAAATGACCACAATATTCTAAAAATGTGTCCAAAACAGAATGCTTGGGCCCATCTCCAAACTCACTCCTTCTCATCCCATCTTGGTCAACAGCAGTCCATTCTGCTTGGCCCAAAAGCCCTAGACTCATCCTGACTCTCCACTTCCTCTCATTCTACATCCATTCCAATAGCAAATACTCCGATCCCTGTCCCCCCATCACCTCGCCCCACCCTGGTCTCCTTGCTTTTCTTTGATTATGCAGAACACCCTCCCACTCGGATCTGTTCCCTTCCCTCACCTTCTGGCAGTATGCTCCTCTCCCATGTACCAACATGGTGCACTTCTAACCCTATTCAAGTTTCATTGTCAGAGAATCTCTGATGACTCTGTCCTACCCTATCGCCTTTTGTCTCCTTAATTTTTATCTTTCACCATAGCACTTAGTGGGCATCCCAGGTGGCTCAAGTGGTAAAGAATCTGCCTGCCAATGCAGGAGACGCAAGAGAGGCAGGTTCGATCCCTGGGTTGGGAAGATCCCCTGGATTATGAAATGGCAACCCATTCAAATATTCCTGCTTGGAAAATTTCATGGCCAGAGGAGCCTGGCAGGCTGCAGTCCATGGAGCTCCTAAGAGTCGGACATGACTGAGTGCACACATACAGCACTCATCGCCACCGGGCATACCTTAGGAATGTTTCTCTTTTGTGTGGACTCCCATCATCCCTCTTCTAGAATCTACGCTAAGTATTGGAGACTCTGTGTGGTTTGCCCCTGTACCCCAGATAACTAGGGCAGTGCCTGACACTCAAAGTATACTGAACAATGTAACGAATGATTACTCCGCTGGGGCATATATATGTGTTACTGTGTTCAGAGTTATGTCGTAATGCAGTTTCTTAGGTTGACTCATAGGCACTGTATACAGCCAACTATTCTTAACCTACAAAAGTAGTTTCTGTATTGTTTCATATTTTTCAAAGTGACATTTGTAAGACTAGGTGACCTTTCAAATGCTTCTTTTTTTTTTTCAGATTTACTTCCTATATTAACCATTTAAGTATACAGGAGTCTTGTCTTAAATCTTGTCAGGTTTAACAATTAACAGTTTATAAGGAGCACATACTGTCCTTCAGTATTAAACTAAATTTTTAAAAGGAAACCGCTTTCCAATGTCATTATCTATGGAAGGAAAAGGAAATTCTAGGGAAAGTGAATAAGAACACATAAGAGTATTTATCAATGCAATGTAGAAGAAGTGATATCTGGGCTAAGTAGTTGACATTTTTCCATGTTTAGCATCACTACTGGTAACTAAAAACATATTCAAAGTTTCTGGTATTAAGACTTTTCAGTGATTTTTAAAAATATTTCCTGTACTTCTCCAATGACACTTCTTAAAATGTTATGAAAGAACAGGAAAAGTTCAACTGGTTTAAAAAAAAAAACAAACAAACTCCAATATTTGACAGCGTGTTAAAGATAATCATCTTGCTCCTTCTAAACAGTCTTGGGAACAACATAAGTACAAAGAAATTCCAAAGAAAATCCACTTCCACATAAGAAAAGAAACTACATGTAATTTATTGCTACCATAGTTTATCTTCTTCATCACCATCCACATGAATAACCTTTTTGCTGAATAATTTGCATGTAATTTCACTCTTCCTACAGTGCTGGAGTTGGAAGAACTGGAGTTTTTATTGCTCTGGACCACTTAACACAACATATACATGATCATGATTTTGTGGATATATATGGATTAGTAGCTGAACTGAGAAGTGAAAGAATGTGTATGGTACAAAACCTGGTAAGACATCTAAAACTGCAAGCAGTGTCAGCTCTAGAATTTTTCCTGGGAGGACCTTAGTGGCACCAGTTTGGTTAGACATGGACTATGGCTACAAAGCAGACACTCTTTTCTTATGTTATAAACCTCTCGGGTGGGGCGAGGGCTTGGGGCTGGCAGCTGATGGAGATCACAGGAGAATGGACCCACATGTCCCAGTCATCCTTCAGCACCATTCCTGATGACTCATCCTAATTTGTTTATGCTGATAGGCATGTAGAAAATAATGCGTAAAAGAGATTTGTCTTTAGTGTTTGGGAAGCACAGAAAATGAATCAGATTAATTTCTTTTGTAAACAAGCTAGAAGCTGTAATTGGGCATATTAACTATTATGTTGGTCTATGTATTTCCCTTGTCCCTATTTATCCCCTTTGTATCTTAGTACTAATAATGTTTGTTACAGAATGTTATCAGCTATCTGGGAGTCTTTGTTGGGTTGTTTTAGTTTTGGAAGCAAAAGTATTTTTAAAATCTAGATTTCGGTCATAAAAGAAATCGCATAGTACGAAACTATGAAACCGGTTATGAAACTGAGACACTCCGCTGAGTGTCTAGTAGGTTCCAGGTACTATACCAGATCATTTTCATGTATTATCTCATTTAATTCTTTATTTGTAAAGCAGGTCCAATGAAACTAACCAATAGACTAGGTATTACCAGCTCTTCTTTACAAATAGGGAAGCAGACGTTCCAAGAATTTAAGTGATATTCAAAGGTTAGACGGAGAAGGCAATGGCCCCCCACTCCAGTACTCTTGCCTGGAAAATCTCATGGATGGAGGAGCCTGGAAGGCTGTAGTCCATGGGGTCGCTGAGGGTCAGACATGACTGAGCGACTTCACTTTCACTTTTCACTTTCATGCATCGGAGAAGGAAATGTCAACCCGCTCCAGTGTTCTTGCCTGGAGAATCCCAGGGAGGGCGGAGCCTGGTGGGCTGCCGTCTATGGGGTCGCACAGAGTTGGACACGACTGAAGTGACTTAGCCTTAGCAAAGGTTAGAAGTGCCAGAGCCAAAATTCAAACCCAAGTCTGTCTAATTATACTGAGATGTTCTTCTCGTATCTTTGGATTGATATTTTCATACTATACAGATTTTTCTCAGAGTAAATATGCAGATCTTCTATAATGGTGTTTTCTAGGGTACCAGCTAGAAAACATAAGTGGCTATATAGCCGTTAGAGGTGGGAGGAAACAGGCTCTTTGCTAAAATAAGTTTGAGAAAATTTCTTAGAGCCTCTATGCTAATGTGCATTGACATTTATAAATACAGAGCCCTTGTGGAAACAACATTTCCCAAATTTATATAACAATGGTATCCTTGAACCCTTTTCACCCCAAAACATGTAACACCACATCATGGAACATTAATGTTCTTAGGAAGATGTGGCTCTAGACCAGAGACAACCAAACTTTTCAAAATATATATCCCTTTCAGGAGAAAAGTTTCAACATTCAATTCCTGGGCTTCTCTGGTGGCTCAGATGGTAAAGAATCTGTCTACAATGCAGGAGACCTAGGTTTGATCCCTGGGTGGGAAAGATTCCCTGGAGAAGGAAATGGCAACCCACTGCAGTATTCTTGCCTCGGAAATCCCATGAACAGGGGAGCCTGGGAGACTACAGTCCGTGGGGCGGCAAAGAGTCAGACACGACTGAGCAACATACGCATACACACATAAAAATACATACATGTATTTTTAAAATGTAGTTTGAGCCATGATGTATATTATAAAGTATACACAAATAAATTGAAAACCATGAGGTAGAGGTCAAATAAGCAATTTTGACAACTTTGCTACTATTGATGGCATGGTTCAGCCTGTAAGAATCCGCCTGCAATGCAGGAGACCTGGGCTTGATCCCTGGGTTGGGAAGATCCCCTGGGGAAAGAAATGGCTACCCACTCTGGGATTCTTGCCTGGAGAATTCTATGGACAGAGAAGCCTGGCGGGCTATGGTCAGGGGGGTTGAAGAGAGCTGGATATGACCGAGGACTGCAGTGCAAAAGTGGGAAGTCAAGGGATACCTGGAGTAATAGGCAAGTTTGGCCATGGTGTAAAAAATGAAGCAGCGCAAGGCTAACATAGTTTTGCTAGGAGAACATGCTGGTATAGCAAACACCCTCTTCCAACAACACAAGAGACTACTCTATACATGGACATCACCAGATGGTCAACACCAAAATCAGATTTATTATATTCTTTGCAGCCAAAGATGGAGAAGCTCTATACAGTCAGCAAAAATAAGACTGGGAGCTGACTGTGGCTCAGATCATGTACTCTGTACTGCCAAATTCAGACTTAAATTGAAGAAAGTAGGGAAAATCACTAGACCATTCAGGTATAACCTAAATCAAATCCCTTGTGATTATAAAGTGGAAGTGACAGATATTCAAGGGATTAGATCTGATCGACAGACTGCCTGAAGAACTGTTGGACAGAGGTTTGTAACATTATACAGGAGGTGGTGATCAAAACCATTGCTAAGAAAAAGAAATGCAAAAAGGCAAGAATGGCTGTCTGAGGAGGCCTTACAAATAGCTGAGAAGAGAAGAGAAGTGAAAGCCAAAGGAGAAAAGGAAAGACATACCCAACTGAACGCAACATTTCAAAGAACAGCAAGGAGAGACAAGAAAGCCTTCCAAAGAGAAGAGGACAGAGAAATAGATGAAAAACAGTGGAATGGTCAAGACTACACACCTCTTCAAGAAAATCAGAGATACCAAGGGAACATTTCATGCAAAGACGGGCACAATAAAGGACAGAAACAGTATGGACCTAACAGAAGCAGAAGATATTAAGAAGAGGTGGCAAGAATACACNTGAAGAACGCTGTCTCAGCACAGACTGCAGTAACCATGGCCAGGGGTGGGGAGGTGGGAACCTCGGCAACATGGCACCATGAAAAGACACCCGAGGGGTTTACGCAAGGAGAACCAGAAGTTCTTTCACTGTGTACCAAGCCAGAGTTCACAGCAGCCCCAAGAAACTGAAAGAGCCTTCTCAGAGAATACTCTGCAGTGAGATAATATCCTGAGATACTATTCCTGCCTCAATAAGGTTAGTCTGGATGAAATCCCTTTCCTGCTCTGGATCTCTTGAAAACTGACTGATGTAAACTGCTGAAGAAGAAGAAAAAAGAATTATTTTTGGTGCCTAGTTTTTCTTTTTACTGCCAGATCGATTGATCAATTGATCGATTTATCTATCGTCTATCTATCTGGCTGGCCTTAAATCTTATAACGTAGCCTTTCTGATCCCCCAGATGAGGAAACTGAACATCAGAAAAACTTAATTCTTATGGTAACAGGAATATCCAGGGTAGAAACTGGAACTGAATTCTTCACTGACTCTTTGGCAATAACACATCCCTGCAGAGAGCTCTTGGAACACGGCTCACTGCCCCATGGAGCTCAGCGTGCCCTGCTGCCAGAGTTTACACCCATCATTCTTTCCAGTGGAGAAGATGAGATCTGGACAGTCAGAAGTTTTGCATATCAAATGTGACTTCAAGTTCAAATGTGTTTTTAATAATGGAAATCATAAACGTACATGGATGCTGTTTTCAAAGAAACTATACCATGTCAATATATTTCCGCTAATAGTGCTATTCAGTGTGTGATGTACATTTTAAAATACTCTTTTAGAATGACCTTAAGAATGTTAACAGCAATTTTAATACAATTTTTATTCGCTTATAAGCCTTCCTTTCTCACCAAAATTGAATTACGTAACTTGATCATCCTTCTTACATACAAAGTTGATCTCTAACGACTTCTGTACGCTCTCCAAATCAAGGCTGTCCTTAAATGGTAAAGATCGACTAACTGTGAGAATTACATGAGGCTAAGTCAACAAACATTCATTACGCAACTACCACATTCCAGCCACTATTACAAGCAATGGGAATATAGCAGTGAAGATGTCAGAGTTCTGTCCTCACAGAACTGGCATTCCACTGATGAGACGTCTGTGGAAACATTTTGTAATCCATGAAGAAACAGGTATTCCTGATGATGACCAGCAATTTCTGAAGAGTGTCTCAATAGTGTAATTCCAAAAAGGTTTTGAGGTATAGTTAGCAATAGATATAAATATAACTTAAGATGGTCACTTAGAGGACATTCTATTTAAATCAGCTGTCAGTGTGTATGTGTGTTATCTTAAACATTTGGTTATATTCCTTTAAATTCAGGGACCTTTCCTATGTGAAAATGAGGGTGCTTTCCTATGATTGTAACCTTAACTAACCTTTGGAAAAGTCCAAACCCAGAAATGCTAACAGGTCCTTGAGTTATACTGAATAAACTTAAAGGACTCAGGTGGTACTGAATCTATTACAAACTTTAGATGAAATGTTATGCGTCTTTGGGTATCTCAACGGTCAACTGTCTTGTATTTACAGAGACCAGATCCTTGACGTTAAGTAGGCCAAATGTTGGGTGATTAACAATTGTTAACCATACTCTATATGTGCCTTTGGTCTGTAAGTAGGCTCAGTCACAGCTTTTGAAACTAAATTTAGCATCTACATTCTAACAAGAAAATTATAAGAAAAACTAATCATTCTCAAAAGGAAAAACACAAATTTAAATAATATAATTTTTTTTAGTTTTTATAATCACAGCAAGAAAGAACATATGAACAGTTGGTATTTAATAACAAGTACTAAAAAAAAAAACCAAAAAACCTGGAAGCTACAGAAAACCCCACAGGAGTTCAGCAAACCTTATATTTGAAATGATACAAAATCACTTATATACTTGGTAAATTCTGTGCCTTTAACTTAGCTGTTTAACATTTGTTGAATTCATTATTACTTTTAACTGTAAAAGTATAGCCCCTCCTTGTAAGGAAAATCCCCACCCCATCTATTTATTTAACCACCCTTTCTTTGGTGTCTAGGCACAGTATATCTTTTTACATCAGTGCGTTCTGGATCTCTTATCAAGTAAAGGAAATAATCAGCTCATCTGTTTTGTTAACTATTCAGCACTTCAGAAGATGGACTCTTTGGATGCCATGGAAGGTAAACAGAGGCACTGTATATCAACTTACGAGTTTACCACCTATAACAGGAGCATTAATTCAATAATCACCATTTACTGAAAATGGTTTAGAAGCTTGGCTAGCAAACATATCAATTTTTAATTTCTCTCTAATCCAAGTTAGGATAATAGCCTTTCCAAGTACATTATGTTTTTATCATGAAACATTTAAATCTTTTTGAACTGTTAACTTTAATTCTCTCTTATGGCATGTTTTTTATGTTATAGGTGATGTTGAGCTTGAATGGGAAGAAACCACCATGTAAATATTCAGACCAAAGATTACAACTGGAAGATATTTTCAAACCCCAGGGGCCAAAATTATCCCCTTAGTCTTCTGATTTGAAATGTATAGCCTTAAGTAAATCTCTACGCTGCCCTTACTGTGCCTTACTAAACTTATATTTTATGAATAGTCCTAGGAAATAGCTAATTCAAGACAGTTGTCTATTTTGTACAGAATATTATAAACTTAAATTGTTTAAGAAGAGATATCCCAGAGATTTCTGAAGCATTCTGTATTTGGGGAATAAGCCAAATATAAAATTATCTTTAATGTTTCAATGTGAATTTTCCCTACATATTGGATTCAGTCTTGAACAAAAGTTGTAAATGTTGATTCAGTAGTGTTATTTTGGCCTCCAGGGTGTTGACTTTTCTCGTGGATAACTTCCAGGACTGTCATAATGATCTGTATTTCCATGTATGCTCTTGTGTTTTGAATCCTCTGTTTTATGAGTGCTGAGATACCATCTCATGATCTCCAACAGCTGACAGTAACCCTCTGACACTCCCCGGATTACTTAGCCTTTATACAACACACAGTAGCTCTTCGGGTACACTTAGGGCTATTTCAGTTGCACTGTAATATTTAGCTTGAAAAAACAGAAGGAAAAATTAAACAGTGCAATTGATCATACGAATCTGTCTGGTACTTTTCCAGCCTGTCTATATCTGTATGTTTTCAGGGACAAGCTGTACCACTATATTGTTTGGTTAAATGTATCAGTATTTGTCCATAGATATGTATTCAACCTAATAACAATTCTGAAGGATTTTTCAGCAGAAATGTATGAAAACAGTAATAAAAAGGCAATGTGTCTCAAGTTTGAAAACCCATGATATGCTGCTGTGGTGCCAACAGACACTTCTGAATAGATTACATAAAATGGTCTTTATTTCATTTCCTAAGGCTGATTATTGAGGAGTATATTTGCTGGAATTGAACACAAAAAACTAACTAGACCATAGCAAATTAGAGACTTTTTTTTTTTTTAAAGAAAATAACTCACCCTCCTTTTGTTAGATAGCAACAATGTGCTAAGTTTTGAACTATATGAAATTATTGTCATAGATTTCACTTAAGGGTCATAAAATAGTATTATTTTATTTCTTCTATGGTAAGAATCATAGAATGTTTATTTCTGCTGGAATACACATATAGAAAATGTAATGGCCAATAAAATTGAATTTTAAGGAATTGAGTTACTTTGCAGCGTGATTTCAGAGGTCCTTAAAAATTTGATTTTGTTTCACATATTAAGATATAATTAGTGATTATCTTAACATGAAGTATATTGTGTATAATTACAATAAGTAATATATGATCATTTCCCAAGGTACTAAAAAATAAATAATTTTAAAAATTGAATTTATCATCCAAGAAATTAAATACTTTAGTTTTCCCAGCAATTCCGCTTTCTGCTTTTTAATGGCAAAAGTATGTAAATAAATATATTAATGTTCCAACCACAAAGTAAATCAGAAAGTTTACTCTATAGAAAGTTAGAGAAAACAGTAAGAAATGATGAGAACTCTAAAATACTCAAATTGGAGTAAGAAGTTCTTCAGTTTGCTTCACGTGTCACTCATTGAAAATGTGTGGTAAGCCAGTACTTATGAATGTGAACTTTTGTATTCATGGAAGACAGACCTATGGAATGTACTGGAAGTCGACTTTTAAATGTACTAAATAAGAAAAGAAATAGTTCAATCCACAAGCAAGTCCATTGCGATAGTATCTATATAAAGCAGAGTCCAGAATAGAGTTGACCCATGTGTATATGCATATAAAACAAAGTTTGGAAACAAGGCCTCCTCTAAAAGAGCGCTTACCAGTCTTTACTGTGCATACAAATCACCTGGGAATTATGTTAAAATGTAGATTCTACTTTAGCAGGTCTAGGAAAAGACCTAAGACTCATCACTTCTAGAAAGCACTCAAGTTATATTGCTGTTTGATTTCAGGCCATACAATGAATAACAAATCTCTAAAAGACAGGATTAGAATAACTTTCGGAGAAGGCAGTGGCACCCCACTCCAGTACTCTTGCCTGGAAACTCCCATGGACGAAGGAGCCTGATGGACTGCAGTCCATCGGGTCGCTAAGGTTCGGGTACAACTGAGTGACTTTCACTTTCACTTTTCACTCTCATGCACTGGAGAAGGAAATGGCAGCCCACTCCAGTGTTCTTGCCTGGAGAATCCCAGGGATGGGGGAGCCTGGTGGGCTGCCATCTCTGGGGTCGCACAGTCGGACACGACTGAAGCGACTTAGCAGCAGCAGCAGCAGAATAACTTTATTTCCACCTGAAATTATTTGAAACATGTCTAAAAAGATTCGTCTTCACTACATATAAATCGCCTGTAACAGAGGGCACGTGTCAAGTGTATCGTCCACTGGTTGCCTCACAAAACTGTAACTGAAACTAAATTGAAATTCACATATTAAAGATAGCTAAATGTTCTCTTAATTATACTGTGAAAAAGGCTAGTTTACAGCCAAGTTTTATAGGTGGCTACTAAGTGCAAATTAAAATAATGAGGAACATCTGTAACCTTTTTAGATCAGATTTGTCAAAATACATTGAAGCATATGGACAAGAAATGAGTAACGTGTTTCATCTGAACCGAATGAAACTGGAGCCTCTCTGAGCTGTTTGTCAGAAATGAGAGCAGCTGTATCACCTCTACATTCATGCGGCTTTAAAACGCATAATTTTCTTCTTTCACTTCATAGGTGAAATGTATAATAAGTCTTTTGGAAAAGCTAATGAAACCTCGCCNTAACGTGTTTCATCTGAACCGAATGAAACTGGAGCCTCTCTGAGCTGTTTGTCAGAAATGAGAGCAGCTGTATCACCTCTACATTCATGCGGCTTTAAAACGCATAATTTTCTTCTTTCACTTCATAGGTGAAATGTATAATAAGTCTTTTGGAAAAGCTAATGAAACCTCGCCCTCTTTGTAGAGGAGATGGCGATTCAATCTTCACATCTGGTATCAAACACTAGATTTTAAAAATGAAATGGAAGTTCAGCTCTCTCTACATCATGACATTATCGGAAGAAGTCCATTTTTGTAGGCAACTTTTAGAAAACTCATAGTAAAACTTTTGATGATGCCAGTAACACAAAATGATCTGAAATTCTCAACTGCCTGATACTAAAAAGTGAAACTGTGGAATAAAACTGTGTATAAAGCATAATCTTGGCTTGCCTTCTTAGGATCACTAATACTGTGTGGTAAATGACATCATAAACACGCATAAAGATACCATTTGGAATCAAAACTCATATACCCATCCGTTCATGAAGATGTTCCACGGAATAGATGAGACCACACATAGGAAAGTGTTTCAAAAAGTACAAGGAATCGCACAAAGATAATTTTTTACAATATTTTATCCCGGCTGGACAATGTGTATGCTTATCAGTAAGGTAACACGCCTCGCTTTTACAACTGTATTGCATCTCGCGATATTAGTTCCACATTTGTATGTCTGTCACATGCACACGTTAAAGAGAAAATTATAGCAGATATATTGACTTCTGCTAAATAAGACCGGTGATGCTTTCTTTTCATGAATGATTAAGAGCATTCCCAAGGAATGTTTGGATTAAAGTGAACAGATAAACATGTATACAAATAACAAAATGTGATTTGGAAAACAAATGAAGATAATTTCCCTTTCAGATGTTTCAAATGGACATACCAAATCAGTGTCTGCAATACAGTCATTTGAAAATAAAATTAACTCAATGGACAGTGAAAGTGAAATCGCTCAGTCGTGTCCAACTCTTTGCGACTCCATGGACTGTAAGCTACCAGGTTCCTCCATCCATAGGATTCTCCAGGCAAGAGTACTGGCTGCTGCTGCTGCTAAGTCGCTTCAGTCTGACTCTGTGCGACCCCATAGACGGCAGCCCACCAGGCTCCCCCATCCCTGGCATTCTCCAGGCAAGAACACTGGAGTGGGTTGCCATTTCCTTCTCCAGATGAAAAGCATTATTCTCCCTTGTTAATGGGATTGTTTCTTTAGAACTGCAAGCTTGAATTATTTTCATTTTTACTGAAAGTATTAGATTGAGAAGTCATTTTAGTAAATTAGAAACTTTTTAGAATACTTTTACACCCATATAATACTTTTTTACCTGATTAATCCTTATAAATTCCTCTAAGATTCTAAATTCCTCTGCTGTGTCCATTATCACAGATAAACATAAAAGCTTAATAGATGCACCTGAGACCAGATTTAGTAAAGATGGAAGCTGCATGTCATAATCACGTCATTGAAAGCCAATGATAAAGATAAAATTTGTAAACCTCGTAAACAAAACAGACCTATTGAGAAGTTCAAGATGAGAAAATATCCTGGCTTCTATTTAGAAATAATGCAAACCAAATGACAATGAAACAACATATTCAAAGTGCTCAAAGTACCACCTAAATTTGATTAAGGGCAAATACAAAAAGCTACAGCTCATGTCACAAAAGTTGCTCAGTTTGTCCAACTCTGTGATCTCATAGACTGTAACCCGCCAGTCTCCTCTGTTCATGGGTTTCTCCAGGCAAGAATACTGGAATGGGCTGCCATTTCTTACTCCAGGGGATCTTCCTGACCCAGGGATCAAACCCAGGTTTCCTGCATTGCAGGTAGACTTTTAACCGCCTGAGTCACCAGGTGAAATATTAGAGGCCTCCACACTAAGAGCAAAAAAAAGGCAAAAATGCCCACTTTCACAACTTCTGGGAAGATCTCTGGAGTAGGAAATGTCAACCCACTCCAGGATTCTTGGCTTAAAAATTCCATGGACAGAAGAGCCTGGCACAGTATGGTCCATGGGGCTGCAAAGGCTCGCACATGACTGAGCAACTGAGTATGCACTCACAACTTCTATTCCACGTTGTATGATGTTCCTAGTCATTACACTAAGGCAAGAAAAAGGTCTGTAAATGGAGAGACAAAACTGTCTGTATGAGTGTAACCATTTATGAGGAAATTCCTGAGGAAACTACAAAAATCACTATGTATAATAAATAGCTTTAAAACATATTACAGAATATGAGATCAAGATACAAAAAGATCAGTTTTGACAACTGGAAATGGCAATTAAAAATGCCATTAAGGATAGCATCCATAAGCATGAAATGCTTAGAATAAGTTTAACAAAGTATCTGCAAGAAACATACACTAGAAATAATATTGATATGAATTGAAGCAGGCGTAAATAAAATTATGTGTGTCTATGAACTCAGATCATCGATCTTCCTCATACTGATCTATGAATTAAATGGAGTATCAATTCCAAAAGGCTTTTTTTCTAGAAATCAATAAACTTGCTTATAATTTATATAGAAATGATGCAAAGAAATCTAGAATAGCCAAAGTATTCAAACAGAACACTGCTGAGTGATTTACACTGCACTGATGTATACATCTATGGCATTTCTATTAAAAAAAAATACAAAGTAAAAAAATGGATTCTCACATAGCTGGTCAGTTAGGTGTCAACAAAGGTGACAGAGCGATTCAATGGAGAAAGACTGTCTCCCCAATAAATAGTGCTGGAATGGCTGGGTGCCCATTTGGAAAAGCATGAGTCTTCATCCCTAGCCTCATCCCTAGCCTATATAACACACACAAATATTAACTTGAAATTCAACACAGACCTAAATGGAAAGCTTAGACTGTAAAGCTTATAGGAAAAAAGATAATAAAATTCTCTTGACTTTGGGACATGCAAAGATGTCTTAGAGTACAAAGAAATATAACATAAAAGAAAAAATTGATATATTGTACTTCATCAGAATTATAACATTCTGCTCTTTAAAAGACTATGAAGAAAGTGAAAATTCGGGCCACTAGCTGGGAGAATAGGAGAAAATATTCACAAATGTGGCAAGATGCAAGTCCTGGGATTGGTATCCAGAATGCATATACATTTACAGAATCACACACACACACATGGACAATATATGAAAAGATGCTCAACACCATTAGTCCTCAAGAAAATGCAAATGAAAATCAGAATGGAGTAACCGTACTAATAAAGGATTAAAGTTAAAAATGACAGGTAATATCAAGTCATGCTAGCACAAATTTGGAGAAGCTGGAACTGCTACGGTATAAGGTGCAACTACTCTGAAACACAGACTGTTTCTTACAAAGATAATACCCTATTGCCATATTACTCAGTATTGCCACTCCCACTCATTTATCCAAGGGAAGTTAAAATATATTTCCAGAAACGGACTTGTATTTAACAGTGCTCTTAGCAACTTTATTTACAATGGCCAAAAATGGAAAGAATCCAAATACCCACCAGCAGGAATGAGCAAATAAGTTATGGCATTTTTTTTGACAAGAAAATGAAATATTGATACACATGAGACAAGAAAAATATTCAAAACCATTATATTGAGTGGAAAGAAGACAAAGATAGGGGAATACATACGGAAGAGTCCATTTAGATGTATTTCTTGAGCAGGTGAAATTATAGTGACGGAGATCAAATCAGCGGTTACCCGGAGTGGAGTTTATGTGGGGAACTGCCTGAAATGGACAAAAAGGAACTTTTGGAGGGTGCTGAAAGTTCTTTATCTTGAATAGAGTGTTATTTATACAGGTATATTTATTTGTTAAAATGTTTTAAGTTGTATATATACACTGAATGTTTTCATGTAAATTATAATTCAATAAAGTTGATTAAAAATAGAATAATGAAAAAGTTATTAAGTATTTTACAGCAAGCTGTTTTTAAAATACAAGCAGTGCATATTTAATGGATTCACTGATTATGGTACATATGTAAAATCATAAATAGTAACGTAAGGGCATCAGAATCATGATTTCTTCTGACATGGGAGGAACTCAGGGAGGAAGATGACCTGCCATGAAATCAAGGGGACCGCAAGGGTTTCAAATTGCATTTGTAAATTTTGTTTTAAAGCCTAAAGCTTATATGGCCACATAGATTTGTTAAAATTAAGTAATGAATAAAAAATATTATTCTTTAATGTTTTGTTTGAAATATTCCATAATTTTAAAAGTGTGAGTATAACTTAAACTTTAATAACTATTACAATGATGTAAATGTTTATGTACTATTTTCACTAATTTATCAAAGCATCCTGCTCATCTGCTTGAATGAGGGCAATATGAAGAGAAATGTTTACTTTATTTACTCCATTCCCAAAGGACTAGCAATCAGTGTTTTAACATTAAAAATAAAACCTGACATACTGCAAGTGCTTTCCACAGAATTCACTAGTTCTTATTCACTTCGTATTTATAGTTCACTAAAAACTATATTCATATTCACTTAGTATTTATAGTTTCAAGTGAACTGCCATGGAAGATATGAGCTGGACTCACAGTGGAAAACAGAGCTTCATCAGTCTAAGGGTACCACCTTCATAAAGTCGGTGCATACTAACAGGATCAACATCTACTTCTCTGGGCTATTACCTCAGAGTTTTTACTTATTTATGTTTTAAAGAATACACTTACAATTGTGATATGAATCATTTGCATGAAATAGACTTATAATTCTATTTACCATGAATAATAATAGCTTTCTTTAATGAATCATTATGTGCCAAGCATTCTAAGGATTTTATAAATATTAATCTCCTGACAATTCGTGGAAGTAGGTATCATGATTTGCCTTTTACAAATGAGAAAACAAAAGCAAAAAAAAAAAAGGTTAAATAACCTGCCTAGGTTTACACATCAAGTAAGTGAAACAGCCTAGAACTGAAACTGGAAATCTGACTTTAGAGTCCATGGCATTGGCTACCACACACTACTGTATTACCTAGAGACCATCAGATACACAGTAGCTTTGATCTCACCTATTTGGACACAGAACATATATGTGAACTCTCACTGTTCTCATCCTCAAGAACAGACATTTCTGGATATCATCTAAAATAAGCCCCTTGATGCAAGTTACTCATGTAATACAGTCAGCCAGTGGTAGTGCTACCCTTGAATTCAAGCATCAAGTTTGATGGTCTTTCTGCAATTTGCTGCCTCCTCCAATTATGTATTGATCCAAACCAAGATGTACTGTTTGTTTTCCCAAATCTCAGGAACTTGCCAGATTTCTCTCCCTAGCTCTCAGCTCTATTATTACACCCATCCATTTGGCAGCCTGACATTGCCTATTAAGTTAAACTCATAAAGTGTTTTTCCCACAGTCTTACCAGACCTAAGCAAAACTATGATACTTCCTGCCTTAACACACCCTACACGTTATCAATACCATGCTTTAGCTCCTATATTCTCAATAGATCTTATCCTCCACTCACATTCCCCCTTACTAGACTGTCAGCTGCTTTTGAATAAGGACTAACTTTTTCTCACAATTTAAACCTCATTGCATTTCATATAACATCATCTTCTGTATGAGATACATTTTAACTAATATGTGCAATTGGAAAGTTTCCCTTAGAAGAAGTAAAATAAGGTGGCCTACATGGCAATATATTTTCCTACCAATCTCCATTTGCTAAAATATCTTATCAAGGAGCAAACAAGGACTACTGGATCAAAGATAAATGAAAGTAGGGGAGCAGGGACAATGAGCAGACAGTAATTTGTCATTTATTCAGGAACACCAGTCACCCAGAATGAAACTAAGATCTTAACAGTATGCAGACAAAAATCTTTTGAACAACTGAAAGTGACATAAAGGAATTCTGTACAATCGGACAAAATACTAAAAACAAGTTCAACAGTATTTTTTGTCTTATAGACACTTCAACAAACATGATTTCCCCATACACAGCAGTTTGTAACCAGCAAAGTTAATGGCCAATATCCTTACACTGTGTGCATCCTAACACACATCTCACTTCCTAAAAGCATGTTAAAAGCATGCAAGCCTTCAAAACATAAAACTTGGGGACCACTTACAGAAATTCAACATATTTCAACAGCCACTGGAATATTACAGCCAAAGTACTCAAACTTTTTTTAAATTACCTTATATTTACTCCGTAAGGAGACAGGTAGGGGTTTAACACGTTTCCCCCTGCACCAAAGACTCCATCAAAACTAATTAGACTGTAAAAGCAGGGAGACACAGTTTCAAAAGAAACTTGGAACCAAATATTCCACGAGGTGAGACAGGTGCTGAGATGCAGAGGCGCGTCTGGACTCAGCTGCCAATCTGTACACGCACGGAGGCAGCCACCAGGGCCAGAGAGGACAGTAAGCAGCAACAGGTGGCGAGTCCGGCAGGCAGGACGCACGCGGGTGGACCGAGAGGAGGCATCGCACATAGCGGGCAGGTGGGGCAAGGCTGAAGAGCAGCCAGGAGCTGGCACCGCTCACATCCAGGAAAGCCAGAGGAAGCGAAGCGGGTCATGAGGGGTCAGGGTCCTACTGGCCAGCCAGGCTTAGAAGCATCGCCCTTCTTCGGGGGCAGACACAAAGTAGAGAGACTCAGGCTGGCTTCAATAACCCCCTCACTTTCTGAAGACAGATACAGACAGAGACACACAAACACAGGTATCTCTAGGTCACTCCTCAGTGTGGCTTAACAGTACTAAATAAATGGGAATTGCGTGAAAAAGACGTACAGGCTTTAAATAACTAAGGCACTAGAGAAAGATTTGAGAGACAAAGATTTTATCAAAATCAGGTACCAAAAATATATACTGCTTATCTAACCAAAGCAATAAGAAAAAAACAAAGTCAAAACTGTCATTATTTGATACAAAAAATATTGCATACCAGAAGATACAAATAAGTAGACTGGAAGGGTTTAATAAAGGTTCTCGAATACAAGTGACCACAAAATAACTATTCAAAAATGATAACAACCAACTAATGAGTGATAAGAAATAATGGGAAAAATTAGTTCACTGATAACATCCAAAACAAAGTGCAGAGGCTAACCTCAGAGGGCACTTCTGAAGAAAACGATAGAACAGAGAAACCTAAGATATGACCAGATTTTTCAGAAAGGGAAGCCTATTATAAAAAAACAAGGTTATTTTCAAATTACTTCATAAGTTTAACATGGAAACTTAAAAATCTTCAATAATGTTAGATTATTTCATATTTATGAAAACATCTTAAGTTCACATTATGAAAACATCTGGAAAAATAACTGAGAAACTTTGATGTGATTAAGAGTGATGAGAAAACTTTCCTTTCATATGTTAAAATATTGTATAAAAAAATAAAGTTGAACTGTGTAACTAATATAAGAAGCAATACCTAATGAAACAGACAAGTTTTCAAATACAGGCCACATCATAAGATTTTAATATATCAGAAAGTATCACCCACCAAGGAAGGAAAGGTATGTTGCTATTCAGAAATGATGCAGGGAAACTGGCCGCCAGGGGGATGGAAATGAAATCATGTCAAATTTAACGCCCTCACGATAAACCAAGAAGGATGTTGGAGTGAATAAATCTTAGTATGTTCCATGCCTTCCTTACTTTGGTCTTAATTTCCTTTGAAAAATCATAAATAATTTCACCTTCTCTGGATAAACACCAACTTCTAATGCCAAGTGGGTCATATTAACCAAATGTGAAACATTTATATTTTTCTCCAAAATTTGTAAGAATTCTAACAAGTATGTCCCTGAAACAAAATAAAAGGTATCCAAGAGGAAGTAGTTCAGTTCAGTTGAGTTGCTCAGTCGTGTCAGACTCTTTGCGACCCCATAAATAGCAGCAGCCAGGCCTCCCTGTCCATCACCAACTCCTGGAGTTCACTCAAACTCATGCCCATCGGGTTGGTGATGCCAGAAATAAGAGGTATCCAAATTGAAAGGGAAGACGTAAAATTGTCATTATATGCAGATGATACAATTCTTTAAATAGGAAACTCTGTAAGACTTCACACAAAAACTACTAGAAGTGTTAAATTCAGCAAAGTAGCGGGATATGATTAACACACAGAAATCTGTTGCATTTCTTTACACTAATAATGAAATATCAGAAAGTAAAATAAAAATCACTTTTAAAACAAAATATTTGAGGGCAGATTTTTTTTCTTTATACCATATTCTAGCTGCTGCTGCTGCTAAGTCACTTCAGTCATGTCTGACTCTGTGTGACCCCATAGACGGCAGCCCACCAGGCTCCCCTGTCCCTGGGATTCTCTAGGCAAGAACACTGGAGTGGGTTGCCATGTCCTTCTCCAATGCATGAAAGTGAAAAGCGAAAGTGAGTCACTCAGTCGTGTCCAACCCTCAGCGACCCCATGGACTGCGACCTTCCAGGCTCCTCCGTCCATGGGATTTTCCAGGCGGGAGTACTGGAGTGGGGTGCCATTGCCTTCTCCATATTCTAGCTAATAAATAAATAACAGACTATCACAACCTCTCATTCCGTAATGTATCTAAGCAAAGATCATGAATGGCTGCTAATGGTAAAAAAAAAAAAAAAAAGAGAGAGAGAGAGAAAGACATGTTCGTAGAATAAAAAAAAGTGCAATGTAATCTTGCGAGCCCTCTCTCCCCCATTGAGTCTGAATCCAATCAAGCATCTACATCCAGCTACCAATTGATGAAATTATAGGCATTAGAAAAACATGTTAAATTATGCCCAAAAATGCAATCAAAATTCAGAGTGTGGAAAACCATACAGGACAAACGACTCAATTCTTTAAAAAAAAAAATCTGGAAAAGATATAAAGCTGTAGAGGAGGAACCATAGAGACTTAAAAGATTTATCAACTAACCACATTGTGGAAGCTTTCTTATGGTACCAGTTCAAACAAACTAAATATGGCTCCACACAGAGTCGCACATTTAAGTTTCTACTGCAACATTATTAATAGCTAAAAAACATAAATAAATGTGGTACATGCATACAATGGAATATTAGTCAGCCAGAAAAAGGAATGGATTACTTATTCAAACATCAACCTTGAAAACTTTACGCTAAATGAAGGTGTTTCTCACCGGTTTGTTTCACCCAACTTGCAGCAAGCCAAAATGGTGAGATGCCGAGGTTTGCAGCAATGCAAGGAGATGGGCAACTAGGTCTCAAATCATCTCTGAGAAGCCGAGAGAATCTTTGTACATCACTGGCATAACTAAGCTACAGGCCTCTGCACATTTTAAAGATCACAAGTGTGCACGCCTCCGCATGCCCACGCATGCCCAAACCAGCGATCAGTGGTTTTTTCTAGCCCTATGGAGCGCTGCTCGAACTAGACACAGCTGACTCTTGGCTCAGCCTGAACTAGATGCAGCTGACTCCAAGTTCCTGGAAAACAACTCAGGCAGGCATCTTATTGTTCAGGCTGCATGCTGCCTGAAGGACGTGAAAGTCTTAAAACCTTGATCAGAGAAGGTTAAGTGAAGTGCCATTTCACCCATGGTTTCTAAAGAAGCCAGACATATTGCAATTATTCCACTTAAACTAAATATCCCAAATAGGCATATCCATAGAAAGTTCATTAGTGATTGCCAGGAATGGAGTGGGAAATGGGACGTGACTACTAATGGGTACAAGGGTTCTTCTTGGGGTGATGGAAATAATGGTGAGGATTGTACAACTTTGTGAAAATACTATGAACCGGTGAATGACACATTTGAAAATGGTGAACTTCAGGGCTTCCCTGGTGGCTCAGTGGTAAAGAACCTGCCTGCCAATGGAGGAGACACGCGTTTGATCCCCGGACTGGGAAGATTGCACACGCCTCACAGCAACTATGCCTGTGCCCTGCAACTACTGAGCCCCGTGCTCGAGAGCCCACAAGCCACGACTCTTGAAGCCCAAATGCCCTAGAGCCTGTGCTCTGCAACAAAAGAAGCCACTGCAGTGAGAAGTCTGGGAACCAGAACAAAGAGTAACGCCCCAGTTCCAGCAACTGGAGAAAGCCCACGAGCAGAAATGAAAACCCAGCCCAACCGTAAATAAATACGTTTTCATGAAGCTATTTAATAAGACAGTTTGGGAGTTAATGCCATTGGCTAGAAGCATGACAATTTCACTCTCAGAGTTTAGGCCTGCATTCCATGTAATTTACCAAAAAATATTTAATAAGTGAGTTTATCAAAAGATCTTAATTAAGTCACATGAAAGGAGAGGTCTGCTCTACTCAGTGTTCCACTATTACATGCTCTTTTCCAAGAAGTTTATTGAGGCCTGACTATTTCAACAGCACCTTATACAGACTACTGTGATCATTTCAAAGTTGTTATAAATGTATTGAAAAGAAAGTGAAAGTCAAAGTGTTAGTCAGTCGTGTCCAGTTCTGCAACCCCACGGACTATAGCTCGCCAGACTCTTCTGTCCATGGAATTCTGCAGGCAAGAATACTGGAGTGGACTGCCATTTCTTTATCCAGAGGATCTTCTTGACCCAGGGATCAAACTCAGATCTCCTGTACTGCAGGCAGATTCTTTACTGCCTGAGCCACCTTTTGTGGGTTACATGATATGAAACATTTAAGATACCATTTTTTTTAATTTTAATTTTTATTTTTTTTTTCATCTCAGGTGTACATGAGTTCCCAATCTTGAACCACCTCCCCCCACCTCCCACTCCACATCAACTCTCTGGATCATCCCCGTGCACCAGTCCCAAGCATCCTGTATCCTGAACCAAATATAGACCGACGATTCGTTTCCCACACGACAGCACACATATTTCAGTGCCATTCTCCCAAACCTTCCCCCCCCCCAAGTCCAAAAGTCCATTCCATGCATCTGTGTCTCTTTTGCTGTCTCGTATACAGGGTTATCATCACCATGTTTCTAGATTCCATATATATGAGTTAGTATACTGTATTGGTGCTTTTTTAAAAAAATAAGTATTAATATTAGACTAAAAAATGTACAAAATTAAGTTATTTCAAGGTAAATTAGAATATTTTTATTATTATAAAGCTAAGACTTTATTAAGAAGAAAGTTGAAGGGTACAAAGAGGGGAGTTAAGGATTACTGGTTCCAGTGCTGGGTTCCATACTATTCTACCTCAGGAACCCAGGCAACTCTGAACAAGTTCAGGAAGTGAAATGGTGGCAACTAGAGAGTGTCCAGGAGAATGGCCAACACTAAGATACCACGTGTCCCAAGTTCTTCACCGTCAGGGTCGGCTGGGAGACTCTCATGACATGGAAGCCAGGAACAACAAGGATGACCAGGTATTGAGGAGCTGGGTGACTGGGAACAAGCAACCCACCAATACTTTTAAAACAAGTGGCCAATAAATTACCATACTGTCTTCTTACACAGCACGAGTGCCTAAACACAAATTGATGTTCTCTAATTTTGTTATGACAGCCAGACTAAGCAATTAAATTACTTAGATTTAGTATCCAAGGCTTCGGAGAAGGCATTGGCACCCCACTCCAGTACTCTTGCCTGGAAAATCCCATGGACGGAGGAGCCTGGTGGGCTGCAGTCCATGGGGTCGCTAAGAGTCGGACACAACTGAGCGACTTCCCTTTCACATTTCACTTTCCACTTTCATGCATTGGAGAAGGAAATGGCAACCTACTCCAGTGTTCTTGCCTGGAGAATCCCCAGGGACGGGAGAGCCTGGTGGGCTGCTGTCTCTGGGGTCACACAGAGTCGGACACGACTGAAGCGACTTAGTAGCGGCAGCAGTATCCAAGGCTTAGCAATCTCAGCTCCAAAAATAAAGCTTGCTATATATATGTGTATGTATGTGTGTGTGTATATATATATATATATATATTTTTTTTTTTTTAAAGCAGAGTGCCTATTATCCCATAAAGTTTCCAGCAACTTCTACTAAAATAAGACCGGCATTGTATCTTTCACTGATCTGGATGCACAATGTTTTGGGAAAAGCACCAAATCACAGACAGAAATAGAAATAAAAGAAACAAGTATCTGATGAGGAAAGATGCTGTTTCATCTCAGGGAAGACGAGGAGGGTTTTGACAATCCTCACTCAGCAGATCTTACACAGTACCTGCTTTCCACCAAGTAGTCTTCTAAGCGCTGATGATTACACAGTTCCTGCTCTCCAGAGCAAATAAGCACTAGAGGACCATGTGATAAGAGCTTGGTTATGAATAACCACAGGAGCAAATACTGTAATCAATATGAGGCATAGGAAAAGAGGCAGTTGTGAAAAATAGAAATTGCCTGATGATCCACACTCCATAAATAGTCCCTTGTGAGTATTTTCTTACAGTCATAAACTTTGAAATAGGAACATACTAGACAAAATCGAGTGCTCCCAGGCTTCCTGTGATTCTGTGCTTTTTCACCAGATTCTATTACCAAGGAAGCCTACTATTAAAAAGATGTGATTTAGGCTAAGGCTTTTGATTTTGAAAATGTTGTGAGTTGTTTTATAAAAAGAGTAGATTCTGAGAGAAGCCAAGTGGTCAATTCCGAACTCAGAATGATTTTATAACCCTACATTTCCCCTTCTAGCTTTTCCTTTCCCTCTCCCTCTCTCCCTTTCTCCCTCCCTGCCTCTCTCCCTCTCCTTTCTTCTCTGGCTCCATTATTTGTCTTTATTCTAGATAGACTATTAAAAGCCCCAGAGCCCCAGAAAAGTCTTGCTGCCCACTTCTGAAAGTAGAGCTACATTACTGCACCCTCAGGAAATCTCACACTAATCTTATAAGATCGTGCTTCATTTTTTCCTGTGGTCGAAGTTATTGCTAAGATAATGCATTTATAAAACATTTTAAGTAACACAGCACTGCCAAAAATTGTATTATAGTATTATCATATGTCCAAAAGCTGATTTTAATCATCACTTTAATCTTCAAAAGATAACTTATTCCATAGAGAAGACTGGGATTTTCTTCAAAGTCAGAAAAAAAAAAAATAAGCTTTTTAGTGAATTGAAATGAATAAGATTAAAGAAAAAATTCTGCTCTGGGAGCTTTAGAAAGCTATATAAAATACCAAACACTCCAAGAAGTAAAAATAAAGTTTGAAACATAAGAAGTCTAGCTGTGGTAGAATCGTGTAGGGAACATTAACGAATGGATAGCTTGAAATTACTTAGTTAAAGCGGCATATGTTCTTAGTGTTATTATATCGTAAGATAAAACAAAATCTGAAAGACTAAACCATGTTCACTGATTTGAATACAAAGGTAAAATAAAACAATCAGCTATCACATTACACTTATCTTTAAGCATGGCAGCCACACACACACAAATTTGCTACCTTCTGGAAAACATCAAATACAAACATTTCCAGGAACAGCACAACAGATTGGTAAAGTGTAAAGTAGCCCTTGATTCTTGCATTCTTTCTTGGTGACGTGCTGTTTCTCACTAACCCAAAACAAAACGACACACAAGAAAAGAACTTGTGCCACAGAAAAGCCATACACTCAGTCCCACTTCATTTTATTACAAAACAAATATTGTACTCTCCTAAGCCAGTCCTTCTATTATTCATTTTTACGCTCTTTAATTCTCAAAGTACTGGGGGTTTCCCAATCATGAACAGAAAGTAGCAAGGTCGTTCATATTTCACAAGGGGCTACAAAAATCGTTCTCTGTTTCCTGGGTTCTGTGAGTACTTCCAAGCATGGCGGGGAAATGACCTCTCTCACACAATGTATGTACACACACCTCCCAATTGGGGGAAAAAAAAAATCTGTAAATTAGAGATCTATTGGACGCAGTCAGGTTGGGTGTGTGGAACAGTGCAAGTTAGGAAAGAAAGCACTGGCATGGATTTACCTGATATCAAGCCCACTCAGTCTTGCTGGAGAGAACTGATTCTGTTCCTTTGACTTTTTAAGGGCTCAGCTGAAGTCTCCCTCGGTGAGAGTGGAAATGAAACAGATGGTAAACTACACTAATGACTCTCTGACACACTTGCAGGCTCTCGTGTTGTACCGTCTTCTGAACACGGAAAGAGCAGTCCACAAAGAGCTGTACCAGAAGAATTTGCAAAACCGTAAATTGCCACAACAGCTGAGAGAATCGTCCTATTGAAAGGAAATTAATGAGTGAGTGTCAAATGGGCAGTTGGTGTCAACTCCTAGAGGATTTGAAAGTGAGAAGTGGACTTGAGGAAACCATGTTAATAGAGACCTGGTTTGTATGAAAAGAAAATCATACTTCACCAAATATCCATCATAACAGTCATGCTTGTCACAATTTACATTAGTCTGTGTTTTGAGAAAAGAATGCTTTCTTAAGGGCTGTGTAAGCACCTTACCTTGTTGAGCTCCAAAAGCATACGATCGTCTGTTTTCTTGAAAACAAATTTAGAAAGAAATTCTACAGTCAGCTGATGTGGCAATTCTGGGAACAACACATACTCACCATTTTTTTTTTTAAAAGGAAACTTTCAAGCCCAAATTATTTTTTTTAACAACTTTCAAAAAGAAGCAAAGAACAAGAGATGGTAAATGGCAAATAGAGATTATGAAACTTTTATAAAGAGAGATTTATGTTAAAGAATTCAAAGAAATTAGGAAAGATACTAGAAAATATCAAGCAACAGCAATTCTATTAATATTTGAAAACATGTAAAGAACTCTTCTGAAAGGAGCTATAATATATACTTGCTGTTACTTAAGAATATTCAATCCTACCATAGAGTGTAAGAGAGTAGATGGAACTAAATATAAAAGCAAGTGACTGGTAAAACAGGTTACAGACAAAGTGAGTATACGCTATGCTTGTCAACACAGAAAGGGCTGGAGGGCCAACTAAGTATCAAACAACCAAATGTGCCTGGGAAATCCCCGTATTCAAGAAGTCTTAAAATGACTACTTATTGGTGAAATCCAGTTTGGTCCACATAATCTGCTAGCTGCCCAGTAGATATAGTAGATACAGCTCGCTATAGGTGAGCTGTAGTTCTGACTAAGTATATAGAGCATCCGTGTATTTGTTCAGACACCTTCTATCTGAAATTCCTTGCTCATCCTCAATTCTGGTCCTTGTACTGGTCCACTGGGCAGACTGAAGGGGAAGGAAAAAAGAAAGGACATAAATGCATTGTGTAGGTTTCCCAGATGGCCCTAGTGGTAAAGAATCCACCTGCCAATGCAGGAGACATAAGAGATGTGGGTTCAATCTCCGGGTCGAGAAGATCCCCTGGAGGAGGGCATGGCAACCCACTCCAGTATTCTTGCCTGGGAAATCCTATGGACAGAGGAGTCTGGTGGGCTACAGTCCATGGGGCTGCAAGGAATCAGACATGACTGAGGCGACTTTGCGCACACACACGCACATACGCATTGTGTAACTCAAGACTTGGNAGGGCATGGCAACCCACTCCAGTATTCTTGCCTGGGAAATCCTATGGACAGAGGAGTCTGGTGGGCTACAGTCCATGGGGCTGCAAGGAATCAGACATGACTGAGGCGACTTTGCGCACACACACACACATACGCATTGTGTAACTCAAGACTTGGATAGTAAGGTCTCTCCACCCCACCTTTACCCTGTCATAAGTGTGCTAAACTACGCTTTCTCTTTCCTTCTTACTGTGTATTTTTTAAGTAATCAATAGACCATGAGTTTCGAGCATTTGAATTTGAGCAGCCATTTCATGACCTCTGGGACAGGCTGCCTGTGTATGGCCCTGTACATGGAAAATATCATTGCATCATTCTTTCCCAATTGGTCAACACAGGTCCAAATCTCAGCCAACAGCTATCCACAGTACCTCTTTTGGTCACTAGAAAAACGGAAGTTATCCTACGGGTGGACAGATAAACACTGAAAGGTCCTCTAAGTTAACTTGCCCTTAGACTTTTCTTTTCCATTGCAGACTACTCTTCTATTGGGCACTGTAAGGAGACGCAGAATAAGGACTTCTTTTTGTTTATGTAAAGCAATTTATGAGCTGTAAGAGGTGCTCTAAGAGCCAGAATTTAGTTAATAAGCAGGTGATTTGGGGAGAGTAGATTAATTTCTCATTGTTTTATTCCCTTTTTAAAATGGAGAGAAATCCTATTGGCAAAACATTGTGAAATGAAGTGAAAGTCACTCAGTTGTCTCTGACTATACAGTCCATGGAATCCTCCAGGCCAGAATACTGGAATGGGCAGCCTTTCCCTTCTCCAGGGAATCTTCCCAATCCAGGGGATCGAACCCAGGTCTCCCGCATTGTGGGCGGATTCTTTACCAGCTGAGCCACACAAGTGAAGTCCAAGAATACTGGAGTGGGTAGCCTGTCCCTTCTCCAGAGGATATTTCCAGCCCAGGAATCAAACTGGGGTCTCTTGCATTGCAGACAGATTCTTTACCAGCTGAGCTATAGGGAAGCCCCAAATATTGTGATATATAATGAAATCATTTATCTAAAGTGCTTCAACACAGGAATTGTCACTTTTTTTTTTTTTCAAAATCGACTGATGGCTACAACTTTACAAAATAAATTATATATAGCTACTCTTTATGCTATACTCTAAAAGTACAAATCCTGGAATATTAAGTGTCAAACAGCTTTTAATCTCATATAGTTTATACTTAAACAGAAAAAAAAAACTAATTACTTAATAAAAAGATTGTGCTTACATTGTGAAATTATATAGCATGGCTTTCCCAATTGCAACACTTAGCCCAATCTTGAAATTAGGGAAGACTAAACTTAACATGATTAGTTTTTATGTGACTAGCAACACGCTGAAACAATTCCTGTACTTAAAAAACACCAGGTTATGTACAATTTAAACATTTTATCGCTTTTGGCATGCTTCTGCCATTTACCATCCTAAAAGCTAGCATGTATTTATCTCAAGGTGAGACGTCTGAACGTCTGAAAAAGTGTGAAATGTGTGTGTACATCTGATTAAACAACTGTTTTTTTCCAAACCAGTAGAGAAACTTTATGGGATAAATGTGTTTGTACAGTGGTGACTATTTGTCACAGTAGGCTCTGACATAGGCTTTAAAGCACCAACTATTTTGGACAATATGTCATAACCAGCCAGTTGGAGGGCAGTAACAAAATACTTGGCTAACCATTCTATACTAGAGACATCTGTTTAGCTTAGCAAGCTGGCAACACCAAACCCTACTATAATTTGGATCATCTGAAGATCACAATCATTTAGTTTTTGAAAGATGTAAACAACATTGAAAGGCCATTCCATATATCTTAGATATTTTAAACAGTTATTATGGAGCATCATGAAAAAAGTTTATGATTACATAAACTATTAAGTTTAAGTGAAAAAGACCATATATACATGATATTACACTTATATTCTTAAAATTATTTAATATAAAATTTATATTATATAATATTACATCATAAAATTTTTGGCCACATGTAGGACAAAAAAACCCACAAAGTATGATTTATTGAGGCAAGAGGTAGATGGGTGATTTTTCTTTTCTTCAATCAAGTGAAATAATACCAGTTTGTATTGTTTACTGTGTGCTGGACACTGTATATTAGTTGCTTATTAACATTGTTTTAATCATTAAAACCACCTTATAAGGTAATATCATTTCCATCTTATGGACTGATGCTGCTCCTGCTGCTAAGCCACGTCAGTCGTGTCCGACTCTGTGCGACCCCAGAGATGGCAGCCCACCAGGTTCCCCCGTCCCTGGGGTTCTCCAGGCAAGAACACTGGAGTGGGTTGCCATTTCCTTCTCCAATGCATGAAGGTGAAAAGTGAAAGTGAAGTCGCTCAGTCGTGTCCGACTCCTAACGACCCCATGGACTGCAGCCTTCCAGGCTCCTCCGTCTACGGCATTTTCCAGGCAAGGGTACTGGAGTGGGGTGCCACTGCCTTCTCCCTTTTATGGACTAGCTGAGACTTAGGAGAAGTTAAAATTACTTGCCCAAGGTCAAATATTAGTGAGAGCTGAGTGGCAGAGCTGAGTCTAGAACTTACGTCTAACATCAAATCCCATACTTGTAATCACTATAATTCTCGTTAAAGAAAAAAGCCCATACATCCTGTACTCTGTTCATTGCTCATATCTATGAATAGATTCTACCCATCTATCCTGGATAGATGCTTACAGCTTGTTCTGATTTGCCTGGGGATTTCCCAGGCTTAGTCCCGAAAACAGGACCTTCACTGTACTTGTCCTAAGCAAACCTTCGTCAGTTGGCAATCCACAGGGTAGGAACACCTAATCTAGAAACACTGTAATGTTTCACAAATGTTGCTCTAAAATCCCTCAATCTGAGTGAAGACAGGGAGTGAAGAATTATAAAGGAAACTTCATTTTTTAAGCACCAAGGAATGAGTGTTTCTGGGGTAGAGAAGAAACACTCCTATTTATTGTCTCTTTCCCTAGAGGTTGTGCCTAGAAAATAAATGAGCTGCAGCTTCTTTCAGTAGCCCTTTGTGCCAAGTGCATGAACTGAGCACAGGTTTTTGTGGAAATTGTGTTCTATATGGGGGTTGAGAGCAAAGAGTAAAAAAATACATTTCTTGAAACATCTGAAGAGCAGCCTCTCTGGTTCCTCTCTGCTTGTCTTAGACACATTTCTTCAGAGCTGCTTGAAAAAGGCTGCTGCCCAGCCCAGCTTGTCTCTGCCCAACTTCTCACTGCCACTATCTGGAGGTTGCAGGTGATTTGCCTTTGGGACAAATGGAGAAAGTGGTGTCAACACAGACACACTATCATGTGTAGAACAGATAGCTCTGAGAAGTTGCTCTGTAACACAGGGAGCCCAGCCTGGTGCTCCGATGAGTGAGACAGGGGAAGGGGAGAGAGGCTGACCGGAGAGGGAATGTGCATATAATTATCGCTGATCCACGCTGTTGTACAGCAGAAACCAACACACTNCGTTCTCCACGGAGCAGGAAGATCCCACCCTCCCTGCTTCGCCTAATCCTTTAGATCACGTTACGTTAATATTTAGGAAGCCAGACCCAGGAGTTTATGATAGGGAAGGAGACATATTCACAAAGAAACTTTTTGGAAACTGCTGTGCACGCTCGGATGAAAAAGCCTTTCGGCTTTGGGCTTGTATCTTGGGAACCGCTAGTGGCTTAGATCTAGCGGTTTTACTTTTTGTTTGGTTGGTTTTGTAATATATTTACTTTTATTATGGTGATCCTTTTGTGCCATGTTCAGAAGAAGTTCATTCCTATTTAAAGCAAAGTGGGAACGTTGCATCTAAATGTTAGTGGTATTGAATGTATTTTTGTAAATAACATTAGTACTTTCATTTTTTATGTAAACCTAAGAAATATATTTTAAATGTGGAGTGACATATTGTATATAAAATGTGCGAGGATCCTGGTATTGTAATATTAAAAGATAAGTTTCTATATGAACAAAAGTTGGTCTAATTTGATTCAACTGAAAAAAAAATGTTTAGAGGGCATAAATAAAGGTGAACCACATTTTAATTTAGACACCACCCAAACCCATTTATTTGGGTGTTTACCTATGGGTCGATTTAAAAGGAGGAAAATGGGTTGTTTTCCTGTGTCTGAATTAAGCTGTTCACTTTTCTGTCTCATGTAGATCTCGCATTTGTGGTTAGAAGTGAAGACCATTGGGAAAGAATCCGTCCTTTTCCCTTTTATCAACATCCCGTTTCTTCTTTTAGTTAAAACACAGAGCCCTTTACCTGGAGATCTGGGTGAGATTTACTTTATCAAAATTAACAACTGAATCCTTCAATCCAAGAAAGTCTCATCCTTACAAGAAATAATCACACACACCAAAAAAAAAAAAATCATCAGCTAATTTTGCCGCAATTCCCTCTTTGACGCTTCAGGCAGCGCCCTTCCTGAGGAAGTATTCATATGGTGTACCAAGGACTGCCCTGGCCTCTAAGCAAGGTTTCTGATCCCTGCCTGGTTTTCTTGAACTAGACTGGTGGCTTGAAGACTGGAGTATCCTCTAGGCCTCTTGTGGTTTGGGTTTGTTTTCCAAATAGAAAGATAAAAGAAGGGGGACGATCTGTCTCCTGAGGGCGGGTAGGCGTCTTTGATGGAAGGTTGCTTCCAGAGAGGTAAGGGTTAACTGGCTGAGGGCAAAAGACCACAACACACATGAAATCTCTTAGCTGGACTAAACAGCGAAGCCCCAGAGAGGCCTGAAGCCCCAGGAGCTCCTCACAGTGAGGGTTTTACAACGTGTGCCAGGTTTGTTTATCCTGTAACCTCAGGAAGAAACGACCACCAAGAATCGCAGCGGGAAGCAAAGCCTAGGAGGAGGGCGAGTCAGTGCTTCGGAATCGCTACTTCTTCCTCTCACTCTGTAGATGGCACTTTCACTCCCTCCTCCTCCTCCCTTAACTGCTTCCTTTCCTCTTTGTCTCCACAGCTATTGCCCAGTTCAAAACTGTGAAAAATCAAATCGATCTCAGCATTCCCTAACCCAGCCTTGTTACCCAATGCCCCAGCCTGGACCTTGCCGCCACAGACCGCGCCCCCTGCAGGCAAGAAGCAGTATCTTGCCCTTTTAGCCTTTCAAAAGGTCTGCCTGGGTATAACAGTTACGCAAAATTTCTGGGCGCATAAATAATTCCAGTTTCTCCTAAAACACTTTTAAAACGTAGAAAGCTACATAGAGGAAACTGATCTGGACATATGATCCCTCTCAAAACTGTGAAAGCAGCAGGTGGGAGGGTGAGTGGAGGCAAACTGCTGCACGTCTGTGGGCTGATAACTGGATTGAATCCTTGCTGCTCCTCTCTTTGCCCTGTTTCCTCATTATATAATTCCTGGGGTTGTGAAGGTTCACTGTGAAGTCTTTAGCCAAAATGGGACACAAAATAAACATTAAATGTCAGCTGTTTTTATTTTTCATTAGTAACTAGATTACCATCAAGAAGCTTTCCTTCCACTAAAAGTCACAGTTCCTTCAGATTTAGTTGCCTAACTTCTTTTCAGGCTCTGGCTGGGATGGTATTAATAATAATGAGACCAACAGCCGGATGAATGAGCCATTCCTAACACTTTACCTATTAACTCATATAATCCTACAAAGATCTGTGAGAGAAGTCCTGCTGTTATTTCTTATTATGAGAAAAGGATACTTTGGAGCAGAGAGCCGGGATTTTGAGCCAGTCAACAGCAATGGCTTCCAACTTGCTCCCTTAATCGTTTATGTATCATGAAAGAGAAGCCTTGAGAAAGAAGATATATTTATGGTCTGTAGGATAATTTAACTGAATTTGATAACTGTTTTTCAAAAGCTCTTTCTGGAGAGTAATTAGCTAGTAAGCTCCAAATTAGAGAAGTCATTTAATTAAAATGTATGTGGTCAAGCATTGCAAATTATCTAATCCGAATACATGTGAATGAAAATGTCTTGATTGTATGTATACCTCTTAATCATGCTTTTTATGTACCTATGATTTTTTTCTGAGAATCAATAGTGATTTCCTAATATATATATATGGAATATATACATATATATATATATACATACACACATACACACAGCTCTGTATTTTAGAAAATCAGATTCATGCCACAACTGAAATAAGATATCATAACCGAGCAGGTAAACTCACTTAACTTTATAATTACACATATATTTATAATAAGATTTGTGTTATAAGCTGCTCAGCAGCAGAATGTTTTTTATCAATTCATGGACTTTACTTGCTGATAGATTTTATTTGGTCTTTGCAAACCAAATCCTCTTTATCTTTCTTAGTTGAGTAACCTGAGAAATTGTTTGGAATAAGTTTGCCCATAGAAAGTCTCTTCATTAAATAGAGCAAATATTTCCCAAAGACTTCATGTGACCTCCACGGCTACAACTGACATGGCAGGCTTCCCAATGAATCCTTGGTGTGTTTGCAATTAAAATGTTTTTATTTGATATTAATGATGGTAATCTTGACTAAGGCCAAAGCCAAAACAAACAGGGCTGTGGAAACAGAAAATCAAGATGTTAATAACTTGGTAAAGATAAGCAATTTGAGATTTAAACTGAGCCTCATTTCAGAGGTTATTAAGTATAAAATAACAAGTGATTTTTTTTCTCTTATATATTACCGAAGAAATAATGTGTAGAACATCAAATGTTAGCTTTCTTTAACTTTAATCATTACACCTGGATCATTGAATTTCAAGCCTGAACATAGTGGAAATACCCTTTGTCTAAAGGACTCTTTTTTTTTTTTCAGACTCCTTCATATGATTTGGGGGTGGAGATATGATGCTAAAAATCAGTGATCCCAACTCCTCTTGAGATTGGTAGAGGAGTCTTGGGTTGCTATAGTGACCTTCACCCTTATTAAAACATTTAAATTCAAAGTTAGAATTTGCCCATCTGTGCTTTTCTCTTAGTGTTCTGTCCCTTTTATTCATCTCAAAACTTTCCTCCTACAACACCTTATCTGGAAAAAAATATTTTTTAAAATTTTAGTTTAAACTTTGACTATCTCATCTCCAAATCTAATGCATTTGTAAATTAGCAATAACACGGCATTTCCTTAAAGAGCCAAGCCATCAAGGCATTTCTCCAACAGACTCCTCCAGCCACTCCCTTAGAGTCAACAGTGTTACAAAAGATGACCCTCCTTCCTAGAGGTTTCATTCTGAAAAAGCAATTTTTTGCAAGCCTAGTTCACAGTCAGCCTGTAGGATGGAATTCCTATGCCATGTGCTGGAACAAAGACAATGCTGCAAGGACTGCCTACTTTCTCTACTCTCAAGGCTGCTTAAAGTCCTTACTTAGTCCTTTGATCTCTCCTGGGAGTCTTCGAACTAGGCAGAGGCCGATGTCTTCTTCAGCTGTCTTCTCCACAAATTCTTCCAGCAGCTTTGGCAGGTACTAATGTGTTTACTTAGGTGTGCCTGGTTCCCAGAACTAATAGTGGTTTGAAATTGTTCAGCACATTGTTATGTCAAATATAATAAGCAAAATTTCAAGAACAACTTCCATTATCCAGGAGTTGATAAGGGTCTCGGGTAGGGGCAGAAGTGAATTGAAATGAACTTATCTTCCTATGTATATTTAATTTCTCCTGCTGAGAGAAACAGAGGAGAATTTTCAATCATGCAGAATTCCTAGGGTGGGGAAATTTTACTAGAAAAGGAAGCTTTGAGCATCATTTTGCTGGTGTGGTCTGTCCATCAACACTAGGATTGTTGCCATAATGCTCAAACTAAAATAGGCTCTCAAAAAAAAAAAAAAGTTGATGATTACTTAAAGGTCTCTGCAATTAAAACCTGCTCTGTAAGTCTAAAGTGTAAGAAAATGAAGTATGTGTTTATTTTGCTTCAGAATGTAAAATAACACAAAAATCTAAAAACCATTATATCTGCTTCATCAGAATCTTGGTGAGCATTTATTTATATGACCCAGCTGGGCTGACTTTTCCTCTCATCTTCTAGCTACTGGGATATTTTCCTAGCAGAGTCAGTGGTGGAACATGGAAGACATCCACATGAAGAAATAGGGTAAAACAGATTGTGTTTTCATTCTTTTCTATGAGAAACAAAAGCCAATGTGGTCTGATTTTGAGAAGAGGCCACTCTCTTCTCTTGAGTAGAAGAGCAATGGTTAAAAAGTCAATTTTAACTTTTTTTTATACTCCTCTGTTCAATTTTCCCCCTCAAAAAAAAAGACCTGTTTTTCTCTTACTCAGTTTCCCATTTTCCCCTCCCATGGTATCTCCTGGGAAAAGAACAGGGGAGTTATCTCCTGATTTGGGGGACCCAGGCGTCTCTGAACGTGTTGGCTTCCTACCTTCTTTGGAGCCTGCTTCCCATTTTTTGATCTCTTTCTCCTCTAGCCCCTGACAGAGGTCTCAAAGTTTTGTCTCGGTTTTTAACTTTGGTGCTCTGAGATCCTCTTTTCAGCGCTTAGGTCCCAAGGGTCCTCAACCCTGGACCCTGTCTCCCCCGGCCCCACCCCCTCACCTCCCGCAGCAAGTTCCATTAAGCCGCCGGGCGCTTGTGTTTTCTCGGCTTCTTTAGTTCCACTGGCCCGCGGCACTCTGGTAAATTTGTTTTGAGATCACCTTACCAAAGACAGCCTTAACCTCTGGTTCCTGACAGGGCCTCCTGAGTGACAGCGTCTTCTCAGGCCGGGAGCCGAGAAAAAGCTCCCTGGACCTGCGTTTGCGGCGCGCACGGAGCCCGAACTGATTGGAGAAGGAAACGAATGGAATTCACCTCTAGGAGCTCAAGCCCTCCCGAAGCGATGCCTAGTTTCCAATTCTGTGTGACCTGGGGCAAATGACTTACTCCCCGAGCTTGGCTACCTTCTTTTAATAATGGGTTCAGTTACAGTTGCCACAGAATTGTTGGAAGTCATAACTGAGCGCATACATAGCAAGTGTCGGGAATAGTGCTTCTCAAGAGAAAACTCTTCATAGTTGTTTGCTTACAAATATGCTTAACAACGTTGGGGACAAAGCACGTTAGGTGCCTTGTGCAAAGAAATCGCCTGAAAGACATCTTCCACTTAAACTTGAAGGAGCAAATTTATTTGTGCCCAAATCTTCAATTTGCACACAGGTCTGTATTAGCTTTGGCCAGTGTGTGACAGTCGGGACTACACAGCCAAAGAAAGTGCTACTATCGCTGCTGACCAGAACCTGTGGTGCTTGGCTGAGAATTTCTGGATGAGAATATCTACTCACTGCTGTGCTTCTGAGGTGGCAACATGCACACTTTGGAATGTTTCCACTCCTCTGGATGGGTCCTTTAGGAACCCAATTCTTTTATCTGGTGTAGCCTTGGGTACCTAATTCAATTCAAAGGCATCTACTTGTTAACAGTTCTAAAAATAAGGTGCAGATGAATTCCCACTGCCCAATTAAGATGTCCATTGGTATGAAAAGGAGCCAGATTTTCAAGGGGTGGGGTGGTGATGGTGGAGGTGGTGTCTTTGTCTTGGAGATGGCAGAACTTGGGAAAGGGGACAGCGGCAGGCAGTTTGTAGCAAACTTCGGTGACTGACATTCTCCTACCCGTGATTTTTTGGGGCCTTCACTTTGGAGAGCAGATTTCACCCTGAGAAAGTTAATACTTCTTTGGCCCCTGAAGATGGGGGAATCTGCCTTCCAGGGTTGCTTTCGGGAAATAATTTTAGAAAAATGTAATAGAAAAGAAGGCCTCCTCAGCCCCTGTTAATTCGGAGTCACAACCGTTCACTGGACTATGACCCAAGATCAAGGTGCGAACTCGCTTCTTTTAATGAGTCCAGAAGCCTGGTCCAAAACCTCAGAATATTCAAGTCTATTTGTGTGGACCTTGAAGTAATAGTTTTTCCCCGTACATAAAAACTATCCTCTCCCCACCCCCTACGGCAAGTGATTTTGATAGTGAGTTAAGTCAGGGTGGAGGAGGCTTGACAAAAGCTGATTAATGGTTCATTGTCAGTTAAATGGAAGCCCTCCCCTCCCGCCTTCTAGCCACGAAGTTTCTAAGACCCTGCTGTGATTGCTTTTCTGTAAGGCTTTTGTCGCCAAAGTGTGTGAAGTTACTCCGGTCGAAGGAGTTGGAAATTTTACACGAGCCAAGAAAGATTGCCCTGCCGGCAGCTGGGACGCATCTGTAACGGTGTTAGTTTGCCTGAAAGCAGAAAATTAGCGACCCTGAAGCCCAGCTTGGCTGTTTAGACTGTGGAAATGACAGGGCGGGGCAGAAAGAGGGAGAAGGGAGACGAGCCCCTGGGAAGGAGTTCATCTCTAAAACCCGGTTTCTTAGAACACAAATCTTAGAGACCCGGTCAGGGTGAATTTTCCGCCTGCGCAGGTCCATCACAGGAGGAGGTGCTCAGCAAACAGGCGCAGAAGCGGGAAAGAGAGGAAGCCAGGTGTGTTCCTGGTTACCTGGCCCTCCTGTGCCCACGCCCTTCAGATGAGCAGAGAGAAAACTCGGAGCGAGCTGTTTTTGGAGAAAAGGAACCTCCCAGGTTACCCCCAATAATACAGAGCCTACATAATGGCAATCTGATGAGAAACAAAACAGATTTAAAAAAAAAAAATCTAGAGCCACTTCATTATTAAAAGTGCCATTTGAAGTTTTTAGCAGCTATTTGGCCTACTGGCTGAAAAAATTCCTGACACAACTAAAGTTCACGAAAAATAGAAATACCTGAAAATAAAGTTGATCCCTCACGTCTCGGATTGGGAAGGCAGGTCCGCTTTTGGTGTCAACTGAAATGGGGAGCTCTATTTACCGATTTTCTTTTTAAATGTGAGAGCAATTGTACGAAGTTGGATTTCCTTCGTTCCTTTTGTCTGTGACACCTTCTAAGTGTCTCTTGGTTTAGGTAATCTAAAGAGTGCAAGTAAGCCATCACCTCCGCCCTAGCAGAAACGCAGTAAAATCATTAGCGTCAAAAGGGGTAGTAAACAGCAAACTGTCTCTAGAGAAAAGGCGGAGGTTTGCCCAGACAGCCCTGGCGGGGGTTGCGGTGGGATATGCTAATAGTGCAGGGCCACAGGGGCCGGCCTCCCTCCCCCAAGAATATATAAAGAGCCCCAGCCCCAGCGCGGCAGACCCAGGCCGCCAGGCGTCTGCCCTTGTTAATTACCAGAGACACGGACCAGGGAGCTCGGCCCGGGATTTCCCTGCCCTCAGCGGCGCCAGGCTCCGGTTTCTCCCCTATCTATCTCGCTGCTGTCCAGGCCCACCCTCTGCCTCTCTGCAGACGATGGACATGATGGACGGCTGCCAGTTCTCGCCCTCTGAGTACTTCTACGACGGCTCCTGCATCCCATCCCCTGAGGGCGAGTTCGGGGACGAGTTTGAGCCGCGAGTGGCCGCTTTCGGGGCTCACAAGGCAGACCTGCAAGGCTCAGACGACGACGAGCACGTGCGAGCGCCCACGGGCCACCACCAGGCCGGCCACTGCCTCATGTGGGCCTGCAAAGCGTGCAAGAGGAAGTCCACCACCATGGATCGGCGGAAGGCGGCCACCATGCGCGAGCGGAGACGCCTGAAGAAGGTCAACCAGGCTTTCGACACGCTCAAGCGGTGCACCACGACCAACCCTAACCAGAGGCTGCCCAAGGTGGAGATCCTCAGGAATGCCATCCGCTACATTGAGAGCCTGCAGGAGCTGCTAAGGGAACAGGTGGAAAACTACTATAGCCTGCCGGGGCAGAGCTGCTCTGAGCCCACCAGCCCCACCTCAAGTTGTTCTGATGGCATGGTAAGAGATGGCTCTGTACCTGCTAGGACCTTCCCAACTTTTACAAAAATCCTTACATCTCATTTAGATCAGGTGTAGCAACCAGATATTCAGTGGTTACTGGTGGATAGTTGGGTATTGGGGGGCGGGGCCCGCCACATTTAGAAGAGAAGAGAGATGCCACATTTGGACCGATGCCGATACACAGACAGCTGTTGAACAGGATTTTGTCTTGACTTCCTACCTACTCTAGGTGCACGCTGAAGGAGCAGGTTGTCACTTGAGATAGCTGGCTGTGAATGATCAGTCAGATGTTTTCTCCATTACTCAGTTTATTTCCAATATATACTACCAGTGGACCTTGACATACACTAACATCTAAAGACAACTGTCTGAGGCCTCCACTGTCCCACAGTCTGTAACTGAAGGGAGAAACAGAAAGAAATGCCTGCACGGCCCCAGCCCCTACTCTGCCGATGCCTGGCTGAAAGATGTTCATGCATTCTTTTCAGAGGGCGTTTGCTCCAACGCTGCCAGGTTTTAATGTGTTTCTGCCTTGGGAAAGTGTTCTCTCTCTGAATTAGTGTGGCTTCCTTCTACTCCAATCCATTTTGCATGGTTAACCCAGTGTACACTGCTGCTGAATTCCACCCTCTTCTTTCTGCTGCCTCTCTCCTCTTCTCTAAGCACAGAAATTGACCTCAGTGCCTTTACGACTGGTGAGGCTAGCCCTTCCTGAATCAAGGCAATAAAGGTGATTGAGAGTGGTCAGTTTATGGAGCTGGTGGGCAAGCACTGCCTCACCTGGGATTGGAGCACCTTTTGCCAAGACCTGAAAACAAATGCCTTTTTCTGTGTCTTTTATTATAGCCTGAATGTAACAGCCCTATCTGGTCCAGAAAGAGCAGCAGTTTTGACAGCGTCTACTGTCCTGATGTACCAAATGGTAAGAACCAATGACTTCAGAGGCGTTTATAGACCAGTTCAACTTCAGAATTTAGCCTATCAAAGTAGAGTCTGTTCTTCCATGCAGTACTGGGAAGAGAACAGAATGGTATTTATGGGGGTTTTGGCAGAGCAAAATAAACACATATCTTCTGCTCAAAATGCTCCTAACAGATACATCCATGCACATACACACAGACGTGAGCTTTTGCTTGAAATATTACCCAGGTGTTTCTCCACTCCCCAACTGCGTCCCCATGAATTGCTAGATATTTGTTGCAAATTTCTACCAGGCTTTCTGTGACCACTTGACCTTTGGGTTTCGAAGGAGCTGACCTGCAGTTTAAACGGCAGCATAAGCAAGGATTTTTTTTTTTTTTTTAATGGTTTTCTCCTTGTGTCCTTAGTATATGCCACGGATAAAAGCTCCTTATCCAGCTTGGATTGCTTATCCAGCATAGTGGATCGGATCACCAACTCAGAGCAACCTGGATTGCCTCTCCAGGATCCAGCCTCTCTCTCCCCAGTTGCCAGCACCGATTCTCAGCCTGCAACTCCAGGGGCCTCTAGTTCCAGGCTCATTTATCATGTGCTATGAACTAAAAATCTAGATCAGTTCTGCCAGAAGGCCTATTACACAGCAGGAAGGAGGCACCAAAACTCCAAAAGCAAGACAACCTGTATATAAACATTTCTTTTCTGTTGTAAATTTGTAAATATTATCTTGCCACTTTATAAGAAAGTGTATTTAAAAAGTCACTATTGCAATTTATACTTTTTTTCTTCTTTTCCTTCATCTTTGCTTTAGATATATAGTTCCAATGATATTATTTCTTATAGGGGCCGTTCATCAAAGGTAGTTTGTTGCAATGCTTAACTTATATATTTTTATAAATATTGCTTATCAGAATATTACCTCTGATGTTTAGTGCTTTATTTTTTTTCTTAAAACATTAGAATAGATGTAAATCAGTTATAGGGAGTTTTAAATATATTTAACTGTTTTGCTTTTCTCTTTAATCCTTTGATTTATATTGTGTTAAATAAATATAACAATACTGTCTAATGGTATATATTTTAACATTTTCATATAAGAAATACATTTTTAATCTAGGCACAAAATAGTACTTTGTGGATAATTTCAAGATATAAGAGATTTTTGGAAACTCCACCATAAATAAAATTGTTTAAGTGAGGAAATATTTTGGTTTATGATTTTGTTAAAAGAACCCCCTTAGTGGAATTGGCAGTCATTGATATGGTGTCTTTAAGGTGGGTCTGAAAGTACTGAAACAGTCAGTTTTGTAGATAAATCTGAATAGCATCTCATGGACTCAGTTTTAGGTCCTGTTGGTGTCACAGATGAAAATACCACATTTCTACTTCAAGCATATTTCAAAGATGCCTGCTAACTAAAATTTTTCTTTTATCTTTATGTTGTACCATATAACAAAGTTATGTGTATGTGGAGCAAATGTAGACGGTATTCAGGACAATAACAGATTTTTAAACAAAAAGAATGTACAACCTTACATCATTATATCTATAGTACATTAGAAATCATGAGTTAAGGTGATATATATCTATTTTCCTGAAAATATCTTGATACATTAGTATATTAATATTGTCAATAAAATATTTAAAGGTTTTGAACTGTTTTTTCCTATCACTAAAGTGTTGGCATAAGAAAATTTACACAATGTATAGTAAAGTGAAGCAGACTCTAATTCCCTTCTTCCTTTTCACAGACTTTTTTGTTATATTTTATGATTCTGTGTCTTGTGTGCATGATGGACATGCACTTTTTGTTCATCACTTAAAAATCTCCTTTAGAAATGAATTGAGATGAAAATACAATTAAGTGGAAAAGTAGGTAGTCAATCATTGGAATAATTCTCACAAGGTTATTACCTTTGAGAGAGGTGACAAGGAAAGATCACTGAAGCATCTGACTTGGCTGTTCACAGAGAGCAGATAAAGAGAACTCTCTTCTCCTCTAATCGGTTCAAAGTTTCTATGGGTTTGCAGTTACATGTATTCATCAGCCAAAGCATATGAGCTCTGCTGGAATCTGGGAGTTGTACTGTTTTCAGGAAGGTTTCCCCTTATTTTTGATACGATTTTTCTCCTGCTTGTCCAGTCACCAGAGCTAAAAGAATAGACATTATTCCATAAAGAAAAGGAGAGAAGACAGGATGGGTTCAAAAAATGCTGTAGCCACCATCACTCTCTTAGCAGCATGCCCTGATATGGGATGCTGACTTTTAGCACACAGGTAAGTCTTTCTTTATCCGTGATTGATAGTGTGAGGATTTGAAGTGGAAAGAATTCAAGAGGGCATTATAAAGATTCACATATAATTTCAACTTCAGTTTGAATGATTCACTTTCGTTAGACAGTGTCTCTTACTTCTAAGAAATTGGAAGTTTGTTGTTCTAGTAGAGCCAGAAAAAAAGGAACTCTGTAAAGACTCTTTTTTTAAAAGTTCAATTTTAAAACACATGACCATATTCTGTTGCATTTTTAAAAAGTGAGCAATCTATGTAATTTTTAATCCAAGTGAATAAAAATTTTACTACCAAACCCCAGTTGCTTGCAAATGTATTTGATATTCTCAGTTAATATAATAATGCCTCGAAGTATTTAGTTTTTCAGTGCTCTGTATTCAATACAGATGGTGATCAATGTATGATTAAAGACAACACTTTCCATGATAGCTTTGCTTAATTAATCTGATTTCCAGTGGACCAACAGTGAAGGCTGGTATCTGCTCAGTAAACAGCTCAGCACAACACACATCACAACCACACAACTTTTTGACAAAGGTCTTTGGGAATTGGTTACAGTAATCCAGACCCAGAAAAATCTTCCCTTCTCCAACAAAGTAGGGGAGAAGAGCAGAGAAACAGTGATAGTGACAAAATATTCAAATAAGGACAGGATTTTGCCATCGGACAAATTCCTTGGAGTGAATAGGTGGGCTGCCACTAAGACTACATCAGGCCCACCTCAGCTGGTGGAAAACATGCCACTAACAGCCAGTTTATAGGGAAACAAGAAAATAGTCCCTTTCCCATTTGTAGTCTGATTGGGAGGGGGTTTTCTGGAAATAAGAGTCAAAAGAGATTCCTTTCTCCTTTTGCCTAGGTAATGCAGGTTCACTGGGCTACACAGGAAAACTGAGTCCAGTGAGGTTATGGAAATTGGGGAGTACTATTTGGAAGCAAGCTGCTATATAGATCAAGGTATCTTGATTGCTCCTACTTTTTTTTCATTGGAAAAAATGCAAGTCAAATAAAATTATTGGCTCTATTATAGCCCTAAATTCTTCTTTAAGGTGGCATTCCTAATCTGTGAGTGGTATTTCCTGAAATTCTCTATTTGAGGTTACAACAGTTACTAGATTAATGAAGTAATTCAATTCTCTGACTTTCAGAGGTGGTATTTCTGGGAATGATATTACAGTACAGCTATTTGTAACTTCAGAAAAGCCCTGCTCAAATGGCAAAGTACCCCTGAAAATATCACCATTGAATATTCCCACACTGTCACAAAAAGCACAGAACATGAAATTTATTTCTTTAAGAATTCTGGTTTGATTTTAGTGGACTAATGATTTAATTGTTTAACACAGTACATTTGCTGAGCAAAGGATCTAAAATTTAATGCAGAGTCTAAACTGGGTCTGCTGCTGCTGCTGCTAAGTCGGTTCAGTCGTGTCCGACTCTGTGCGACCCCATAGACGGCAGCCCACCAGGCTCCCCCAACCCTGGGATTCTCCAGGCAAGGACACTGGAGTGGGTTGCCATTTCCTACTCCAATGCATGAAAGTGAAAAGTGAAAGTGAAGTCGCTTAGCCGTGTCCGGCTCTTAGCGACCCCATGGACTGCAGCCTACCAGGCTCCTCTGTCCATGGGATTTTCCAGGCAAGAGTACTGGAGTGGGTTGCCATTGCCTTCTCCAGAAACTGGGTCTAAAATTATTAACGTATTGTTCTCCTTTTAATTTTACTTGCCACAATGATAGCTTATGATAACACTAATAGTTGTCACTAAAATTGTTATAGCATTAAAATCTTATAAACCATTGTAAAGGGAAAGCCAAATCTTACCTCCTTTTATGCTACTTAATTCCCTTCATTACAGATTAAGTGAACACTAATGATAAACCAGCAACTAAAAATTACTATGTATTACTATGCAAATAAAGAAATATAGGCTTATAGATTTTAATGTTTTCCCAAGAACACTCTATTTGAGCCTCTTCATGGAACATACTCCAGGAGGCTCAGGTGGAAGTCACAAGGCACCTTATGATCGAGCATGGAAAGTCCCAGAAAATTATGTCTATTGCATTCTTCTGGTCAAGAAAGTTACTAAAGTCGACCAAGAATCACTGAGAAGCAAACGAAACTTCACTTTTAATAGATGAAGTAGTAATGAATTTGTGTCCATGTGTAGTCTAGCATAATGACGAGGATATACTTGCAGTCACAGTTTCGTCACCATTCTCCCATTCTACCGACCGTAATCTGGCTCTGCCTCTATCACTTTCCATTGTCATTACAACCTTCAAAGTAATTAGACTGTTCCAACCCTGGGTGTCTTCCCTGATCTTTAGGCCTGCGTATCCAACGACATAGCCAACTGATCTTTAGATTCTTACTACCTCTGAATGTCGCAATGTTACCTCCAGGTAAACACATTCCAGATTAAGCTCATGCTGTTCTACTCTCTCTCTGTGCATCTTAACCTGGTGTCCTGTCAGTGGTGATTCTCTCAGTGAATGATCGCTATCACCAGTTATATAAACATGAAACTTAGGACATACTCCCGATATTTCAGTCTCCCTTACCTCTTGTCTAATTCATTACAAAATCCTATAAAATTATTCTCCTTAAATACCTCTCAAATCTCTACCCTCAATCCAAACTACGGCTATTTCGATCCAGGAATATTGTAAGACTTTAACCTGTCCCCCGTAATGCCCCTGGATCCCTCATTTCTGGAGACAGCATCCAAGTCTGCCCTTGGGGACTGTCCCTTTCCTCTCCTCAGACCATGTGGTTCAGGTGGGATTGCTTGTACCCTGTGAGCCTGACCATGAGTGTGTCCTCTTCCTTGGCCATGTGATTATTCCATGGATGGATATGTGACCAAGTTGTTCAGTAAGTGTCAGTCCTGGAATATTTGCTGGAACTGTAGGGGAAAAGTTCTATTTTTGCTAGGGCAATAATAGGAGAGTTTTTTCCTCTAGGCTGAAGCTGCCATGTCACTCCAGGAGAGGAGATCCTGCCTAAAAATAAAGTCAAGACAACAGAAATCAGACCTATGATGTAGAGTGATAAACTCCTGAAAACATGATTAAACATATGGACTACAAAATGCTGGTGATCATGCTTTAAAAGTTTGGTGCCAATAAAGATCTTTTTTTAAAAAAAAAGTATGAGTAGGAGCTTTGTTAACTGAAACAAAGAATCCTGCCTAATGTCATTCTTTGACCTTTGACTACATACTACAGTTTTGGAAGAAAAGCTATGACAAGCCTAAGACAGTGTATTAAAAAGAAGAGACATCATTTTGACAACAAACATCCATATAGTCAAAGCTGTGGTTTTTTCAGGAGTCATGTACAGATGTGAATTGGACCATAAAGAAGGCTGAGCACTGAAGAATTGATGCTTTCAAACAGGTGCTGGAGAAGACTCTTGAGAGTCCCTTGGACTGCAAGGAGATCCAACCAGTCAATCCTAAAAGGAAATCAACACTGAGTATTCACTAGAAGGACTGATGCTGAAGCTTAAGCTCCAATACTTTGGCCACCCGATGCAAAGAGCTAACTCACTGGAAAAGACCCTGATGCTGGGAAAGATTGAGGGCAAGAGGAGAAGGGGGCCACAAAGGATGGGATGGTTGGATGGCATCATTGACTTAATGCACATGAGTTTGAACAAACTCCGGGAGATGGTGAAGTACAGGTGTGCGTCGGACAGGAATGCGTGACTGAACAACAACATACTGCAGCCAGAGTAAGCATCTCAGAACACTCATCCGATCATGTCCAGCAGCCTCCTTCCCCTCCCAGCTTACTGAATGCAGGATTTGCACAGAACATGCTCGTTAACATGACCCTTAAGCTCGCGTGTGTCCATATTCTGTCCACCTCTCTAGCATTACCCCTTTCTGGTCAACTCCTTGCTCTCTCTACTCCAGCCACATAGGAGACTTCTCCGTCATTACATCCCTCTTGCCAAAGCCACTCTGCACACTCTGTCTGCAGGGCTCCCTTCACTTCTACTTCTAGCCCATTCCCACTCCTTTCAGATCTCAACTCAGGCATCAAGTCTAAGCAAGGTCTTCTTGAATTCTTTCACAATATCCAGTCCTCTTGTTCTAGGATCTCAAAATACTATATACCTCTTCTCTGCCACATGTTTCAGAACTGCAGTTGTATATTAATTTCTGTGATTGCTACCATTTGTTTCCTCCACCTTAAGAGCAAGGACCTGTTTTTGCTCAACCCTGGACTATATGAGAAGTGATGTTGCTGAAGGTTTTGTTGCTGTGCAGTGCCTCCTTAATTTTTGAACTCTCTTTGCAATTCCTTGACATTATTTTTTATTTTTCTGCTGTTTTAATTTTCTGTTTTATGTCGGTTTCTTATACCGACCTCTCTTATGCTGGCCAATCTTCAGATGTTTATTTCTTGTGGTGCTATTGCGTGTCCTCTTTTCTTTTGGTTCACTGTGGACCTTTCCTAACCTACCTGTTCTTATGGTCGAGATGCTTCTACAATTGCTTCAGTCATTCATCTCCTAAGGGAAGCTGCCCCACATGCATCCTGCTTGTCCTGGTTATCCTTGTTGGTAACTGTTAGTCGGGGATGTGGATCTTACACGAGGGCAACCAAGCAAAAGACTGACCAACATTTATGAAGTGCACAGCTTGATCTCAATACTGCACTGAGATAAACAAATACTTATCGTCATGAGTTCAGACTAAGAAAGAAAAATAAATCACCATCCAATAGTGGAAACTAAACTGGAAGGTCATGAGGTTGATGGGACTGGAGAGTTTGTGATAGGCCACACTGAGGCTGAAATTATGAGACAATCTGAGTTAAGTAAACCAGAGAGCCAAGTGGTAGTGGGGTACAGTGAACACAGAAACAGAACTATTTCTGACCTTCATGAGGCCTGGGCAAGAGTTGAAGTTGATTTCCACCTAATTAGCTAAGGGGACTTAAGGAAGTGACTTAGATTCTCAAAAGCTGTTTACTCACTTATAAGTAAAGTCGCTCAGTCATTTCCGACTCTTTGCGACCCCGTGGACTGTAGCCTACCAGGCTCCACCGTCCATGGGATTTTCCAGGCAAGAATACTGGAGTGGGTTGCCATTTCCTTCTCCAGGGGATCTTCCCAACCCAGGGATGGAACCTGGGTCTCCTGCATTGTAGGTACCATCTGAGACACCAGGGAAGTCTTGTACTCACTTACAGATATGGATAATTATAGAATAAATCACAAGAATTTTTTTGAGAATTACATGACATAAGACATACAAATGCAGTTCGAAATGGCAACCCACTCCTCTATCCATGCCAGGAAAATTAAATAGACAGAGGAGCCAGGTGGGCTATAGTCCATGGGATTGCAAAGAGTTGGAGACAACTGAGTGACTGGAAAAGATCGAAGGCAGGAGAAGAAGGGGATGACAGAGGATGAAATTGTTGGATGGTGTGATCGACTCGATGGAAATGAGTTTGAGTAAGCTCCAGGAGTTGTTGATGGACTGGGAAGGCTGGCGTGCTGCAATCCATGGGGTCACAAAGAGTCAGACATGACTGAGTGACTGAAATTAACTGAGCAACTGACCAAAAGGCATACCAAATGCTTAGTTTGGTGCCTAACACATAACACAAACTCAAAAAGTGGTAATAAAAGAAAAAAATACAATGATTGAGACTTAGCATGAAGACTCATAAATTCTTAAAGTGGGGATCTTTAGAATTATCTTGATTCCAGAGATGTCCTCCTGCTTTTGTGACCATTGGCTCAAGTGAAAGTGAAAGTCGCTCAGTCGTGTCCGACTCTTTGCAACCCCATAGACTATACAGTACATGGAATTCTCCAGGTGAGAACATGGAGTGGGTAGCCTGTCCCTTCTCCAGGGAATTTTCCCAATCCAGGGGTCAAACCCAGGTTTCCCACATTGCAGGTGAATTCTTCACCAGCTGAGCCACTAGCCATCAGAGTCAACAAGAAATGCAGTACTTGGATGCAATCTCAAAAACAACAGAATGACCTCTGTTTGTTTCCAAGGCAAACCATTCAGTATCACANTATCACCCTGCTTATTTAACTTATATGCAGAGTACATCATGCGAAATGCTGGGCTGGATGAAGCACAAGGTGGGATCAAGATTGCTGGGAGAAATATCTATAACCTCAGATATGCAGATGACACACTTATGGCAGAAAGTGAAGAGGAATTAAAGAGCCTCTTGATGAGAGTGAAACAGGAGACTACAAATTTGGTTAAAACTCAACCTTCAGAAAATTAAGATCATGGCATCCGGTTCTATCACTTCATGTCAACTAGATACTGAAACAATAGAAACAGTGACAGACTTTATTTTTTGGGGGGCTCAAAAATCACTGCAGATGGTGACTGCAGCCATGAAATTAAAAGATGCTTGCTCCTTGGAAGGAAAGCTATGACCAACCTAAACAGCATATTAAAAAACAGAGGCATTACTTTGCCAACCAAGGTCCATCTAGTCAAAACCATGGTTTTTCCAGTAGTCATGTATGGATGTGAGAATTGGACTAAGAAGAAAGCTGAGCACTGAAAAATTGATGCTTTTGAACTGTGGTATTAGAGAAGACCCTTGGGAATCCCTTGAACTGCAAGGAGATACAACCAGTCTCTTCTAATGGAAATCAGTCCTGAGTATTCATTGGAAGGACTGATGTTGAAGCTGAAACTCCAATCCTTTGGCCACCTGATTCGAAGAACTGACTCACTAGAAAAGATCCTGACACTGGGAAAGATTGAAGGCAGGAGGAGACGGGGCCAACAGAGGATGAGATGGTTGGATGGCGTCACTGACTTATGGACATTAGTTTGAGTAAGCTCCAGGAGTTGGTGATGGACAGGGAAGCCTGGTGTGCTGCAGTCCATGGGGTCACAAAGAGTTGGAGTCGACTGTGTGACTAAACTAACTGGCTCAAGTGATTCCTTTACTTTTCATGTGTCATATATGAGCTACATTGAGTGAATCTGCAAATGAAAGAATCAATAAAACATTCTCCATGTGTTAATCTACACATTTTTCTTCAGAAGGCCATTCATATATTCAGTGAACCACACTGTCTCTCTTGATGGCAATCTCAACATGGACAAAATTGATCTTATCTTTTACTCCTACAAATCCTATTTCATTTTATGGTACCACATGCATAAGTAAGTGTGCCAGAAATTTTATAATTTTGATTCCTCTCGTCCCCTCAAAACCATTAATTTAGTTTCTATAGATCATAATGCAAAAAGAAATTGTTAAAATTATAGAAGTAGTGGCAGTAGAAACAATAATGTATTTCCATAATAATAAGCATAATTTCCCACAATATAATTTATGAAATCAGTAGTTGCCTATGCATAGTGGAACAGGATTCCTTTTCTCCTCAAAATAAGCATAATTTCCCACAATATAATTTATGAAATCAGTAGTTGCCTATGCATAGTGGAACAGGATTCCTTTTCTCCTCACAAAGTTACACACTGGACAGTTTATAATCAATGTATTTTAGGGTAAGTATTAAATGTAAATGAAGTTTAAGAAGGAACATCTATTCATTACTTTTTTCCTACTAGTAATTGAATTTTACATGGATTTCTGATGTTGATCATGAGTAGATAAAAAATAATTACCTCCATTCATGTTCCTAGTAACAGATATCTAAGTCTGATGCACAAAATATATAACTAAGCACAAAAATATATAACTAAGCATAAAAACAGCTCACAGAGTTGAGTATTATCCACTCAAGGCTCTAGATGAGGGAGGGCTTACACACAGAGAGGCAAATAACATGATAATTTATAAGCAGAGTTTTTGGAAACTATTATACTCCTATGAAGCAACTAGAATTCAGTAAAAACCTGAGGCAAGGCAAAAGGCTCCTGAGCAAGTAACTAAGATCTCGAAACTAGTGTCTTAGTATTCTAGTTTGTTTGGAATGGACAGACTGTAAAGTTAAGAGAACTAATTAACAGGATACTGTAATAGCCCAGGCATGAGGGAACATTTCCTTTAGCCCTTGCTGAGTTGCCCAGCACAAAGGTGGTGGTGGGGTTCTCAATGAAAACTGTTGACTGATTGAACCACTGAGGTTGTGTCTGCATGATGCCAAACATCTGGATATAAAGACTAAAATCCAGTCATCCAGATGGTAAGGTTACATGATACATCACCATCAAACATTTAGAACTTTTAACTGATCGACCGCCCTTCTTATTTTTCATCCAGACAAACGGCACTGAGTTAACTCAGCTTGAGCATTTACCAGTCATTATTCCTTGCTTTTTTTTTTTTTTTTTTTAATTAGGGAATGGTTACTCAGGTTGCCGATGCTGATGAATCATTAAAATAGGAATAGTGGTAAACAGGTGAACACTGAAATAAATGAGAACCAGTAAACAGTGAAGAAAGTAAAAGCTTCAAATGATCAGAGACTCATTTTAAATACTACTTGTTGTGGATGTACTCTTTTATTTGAAAAATTTTCATTGGGTTGGGTGTCCCAGGCTTCCAGCATTTCCGCTAAGAAACTATTATTTTTTCACATCAAAGCCTAACTCTTTGAAAATATTTCACAGACAATTAAATGTTAACACTCTCCTTCTGTGCACAGTTAAAATGTGATATAAAAACGAAGCACTGCAATATCATACTCAGTTCACTAAAAGTAGATTTTATCCTCCTAAATAACTAATTTGAATATAATAATGTATTATAATAATAACATATAATATATTTTGGAAATATAATAGCATTTTTGAAATGCCAACTTTGACAAAATTGTTTCTGTAATTAAATAATGACAACAAAAACATACCTTTGTTCTTTGAAAACTGTCTCCAAACTAAATACGACTTGAAAATAAAGATATTAGTTTATCACTGAAGACAGTGCCTTTGAATAATATTCATTCTATGTCCAAATGCTAACCTGACTTGTAAGTCAAAGTTTGAGTAAAACAACCGGCAAACTGGATGTTTTGTGTGATGATAAAGAAACTGATTGGTATGGAGTTGGCCATTTTTCTTTCTTGAATAAATTACTGATTTTTAAAGTTACTTTTTCAATCACTTGGTTGGCTTTACCTTTTGTGAACAAGGATAATACTATCTTGGAAGATAAAACTTTCTACACAGGAAAGTGACAAAGAATTGAGATGACTTCCTGGATAACAATGCCGACAACTCCATTGATTTAAGCTGTCAATCCTTTGTGGAAGGAATGTAAGTTTGTGGGTAAAGAACACTAAAACTACGTGGGTTTTGAATTTTTTGCTACTAGGTTATGAGTTCTCCCAGCGCAGAACTATTCTATGTATCCTCAGCACTTGGACTTGCTTCAAGCATATAAAGAGTATAAAATAAAAGCTCACTGAAGTTTTGTATTCTCATATTAATCTGTATTCTTGTGCAGAAGCCCTACTGGAGGAATTCAAACTTCTTCCCGTATCTAATTGTAGATCAGAACATCTATCCTGCTTTACATGTTATAATCTCTTTCAGAAAGACAGGATATATGACATGCATAGTCTCATACAAATTTAGAATCAACTCAACATGAAGAAATGAGTATCTGCTACAAAGACATCTCTTTACAATCACAGGCTTAATAACAGAGCAAGAAATAATTGCATAAGAAAAGTCTGCCAACATTTAAATGGCAGAAAGAAATGTTTATAAAGTTACATGAAGAGTTTTGAAAGTCTTCAGGCTTGTTATGCTGGAAGGATAAATGTCTTTTATATTGACATATTGGCAACTCAAAGCATCTAAAAGCTTTTTCAGAATTACATACAAACACGAATCATTTCACCCACCTCCAGGCTGGAATGTGACAGCTGGTTCAAGTAAGCATAGCAACACCACACAACAATGTCAAACAGGATGAATGGCTTAACCAATCAAAAATAGAGCATCAGAGTAAAACTGCTCAAATTAGACTTCTGGCCAGGCAGAAAGGTTAAGCGTTCTGTACCGGTATAAAGTCTCCAGTATACTTGATGACCACAAAAGTCATCTTGGTACTCAATTCATGATGTGACTCAACAGCTCAAGAAGTCTTTTGTACTGCTACTGCTACTGCTGAGTCACTTCAGTCGTGTCCGACTCTGTGCAACCCCACAGACGGCAGCCCACCAGGCTCCCCTGTCCCTGGGATTCTCCAGGCAAGAACACTGGAGTGGGTTGCCATGTCCTTCTCCAATGCATGAAAGTGAAAAGTGAAAGGGAAGTCACTCAGTCGTGTCCGACCCTCAGTGACCCCATGGACTGTAGCCTTCCAGGCTTCTCCATCCGTGGGATTTTCCAGGCTATCCCATGGAAACTCTTTGTGGTTTTCTGATCCCACATAAAGAATGTAGAAAGCTATGAATATGGTAGTTAAGGGAATGACCTGTGAAGTAAGAGTGACTTTGGTCGAGTCACAAGTTGCTAGCTTATAAGTTGATCAAGTTACAGTCCCTGTGTTTTATACTCCTCAGTCATAACAGAGTTCTTAACACCCATTTCTACAAGCTGTTTTTAAGGTTAGTTATAGATATATATGTATTAGCTCTGAAATCAATTCTTAGTATATAGAACCCATACCATACATGGAGAGATTGTTTTGCCTATTAACACTCAGCAAAATTCATACAAAATGCCAGGGATTTTGAGAATTATTTCCTAATATACTAAATTATTCTTAACCTAAGGATCTGACAAGTTGTTGGTAGCTTGGTTTAACTTAAGGCATTATAGCATTAGAGATAGATTAAAATAAATATCATAGCCAGAAGTTATATTTATGTGGAATTAGAGAAAATATAAGCATACTGATTTTTTTCCTTTTTTTCTGCCTAGCAACAAATATTTAATCAAAATTCCAAGGTAAATTGTTTCAAGCTCAGTTTGACAAACTCTACAGTTTTCAAATAGATATCACTGTTTAAATAGGAAGTTACATAATGTTACATTAAAGTTATTTAAATAAACTAACCAAAATCATTGTTTCTTTTATTTTGATTAGTTTACAAATTCTAATAAAATCTTATTTTCATAACTCCAGACACTATATCTCCCCCATTCCATCTCCTTTCTAAACTTTGGCCTTAATCTTCAAATGGATAAATATAGAATTTTAAAATGTTTTTACAGTACAAATTCTGAAATATGAACAAATATGTGAGCATATAATACAAAAGTGCTATAAAAACTAGTTCCTAATAATCCTTAGAGAAAAATATCTGAGTTATATAAGGAAATAACATACCAGTGATTGGCATAATCTATCTATGTTAATATGGCTATTTCACCATATGTGGGAATATCAATCTTAACTCTTGCTCAAGTATGGTAGGCAAAATCACCCCTTCTGAAGTCAAGGGATAACAAAAGTAGAGTGGCAAGACTTAGAGCTTGCTAAAATGAAAATGCATAGGATTCTAACTATTAGTATAATCCTCTCCGGAGGTTAATTCATAAAATCATGGCTATCAAGTTTCCTGTGTTATATTTACTGTGGCATTTGGGAACACAGACAAAGGGTTGAGTATCTCCGGTATGCCCATTCTAGCTTTACTCACTGAGCCATGTCACTTGCTGGTCAGTTATATAAAAGATTTCTATTTTTATGTGTGGTATTTTTTTTCAATTACTTTATGTATTAGCTCCCAGTAAATGTTCAGGCAAAAGGAATGACGGTTTATATAGAATGTTACAAACTCCTCCATGCCGTACTTATACTATATTCTAAGTATTAATGTACAAAGAATGATAGTATGTTTGGATGAGGGAACTATAAATTTAATTGGTTCACTATTCTTTACTTTTTAGTTTTTTTTCCAAGTCTTCTAAATAGACACTTTAATAAAGAAACCACACCAGTGCATAACAACCTATATAAACTCTTCTTATATCAATATTACCCAATCTGTTGGCTTTTGAAAGCAGCGCTAATGTTTCATGTGTGTTTGCACATAGACATATCTACTTTCATTAGATCTGACCAAAAGAAGAAAGGATTGGGATGGATTGGGAGAGCAGGAAGGTATAGGAAGTCTATATGAAGGATATTTACCAGACTTACTAAAAACCCATCAAATTCATACAGAACCCTGACAAAGGGCTTCGTGAAGGCTAATTGGAGTATATGTCTTTCCCTACTGCCCCAGTGATCATTTAGAGCGCCCCTATAAAACTGATACTTCCCACATATATTATTCATACTCAAGACATCTTTGAGGAAGACCATGGTAAAGACACATGAAAATAATGATTTCAATCCAAGACCTTATTCCAACTTTATTTCAGGGCCAAGAATAGGTGCTCATAATCTGCAACTCCACTATCTCTGACTCTCAATATTTAGCCTTTAGCAATCATTACTTTTAGCTTACTGAAGTATGATAGTTTATGCCAATTCCTCTGAATAATTTGTATTAACTTTTAAAATTACAACCAAGCTTATTCCTACAGCCATACTTTAATTAACATTTAGATGTACATTTATTACAACTTTATCCCTCCCTCATGTATTTTTTTTTCCAGTGGACAGTCATCTCCCCCCGAGAAAAATAGGTGGTCAGAGTTATTTGGAGAATATTCCAGAAGTCCTAGGAAAATATTAGTCTTCGCTGAAGACTGGAAATGAAGGGCATGTAAACCTTTAACAAAATTCTAAAGTAATATGAAGATTCACCCTTTATGTTACGTTCCATAACAAATTAGAAGCTTTTCTAATAAAAATGATGGGCTGGCTATAAATTCGTGATAAAGAAGAGAAACTCAGTGATGAAACTTTTTTTCATGGGAATTGCTGAAGTAAAATACAGGGGATTAGCAGAGATGAAATGGCATGGCTTCATAGAAACTCTGACCAGAGGAGGGAAGAGACACGGAGCCACCTGGAACACATTTCTCCATTGTTCTTCTCCTCTACCAAATCCCTTCCTATGTTTTTACTCTTGATTTTACTGTAGTGGCATATACCCTCACATTTCAAACATTCTCTCAGTGAATTATGAACCCTAAATAGCTCTGAGTAATATCTCTAATGCTTGCCTTCTAAAGGACTTAAGCTGGGCTGCATAGTTTATAGCTGATAAACTGGGAGTCGATCTTTCATGCAATGATGTATTCACCATACTATTTCCACTGTAAATTAATTCTCGAAATGTTGGACCATAAATGTCATCAGCATCATTACCCAAGCTGCTCCCAGAAGCAGTGACTCTGTCAGTCTGGTGCAGGTGCTGGCCTCTAAAAGCAAGGTGCTCCAAACCAAACACATTAAACCATGACTCCATTCTTAAGGGTAACTGCTTTCAAAGGCCCCTTTGCTTTATGCTGCTTGGCAAAGAGATTAATGGATGCCATTTCTGATATGCAACTGGCTTCAGGGTTTTGTTTCTTTTTTCTTCGCCCTTTTAGAAGGAGGTACCTTTGAGTGTCTCTTTAACAAATATATTTCCCAAATGTGCCTTCTTTAGAAGGCTATGCTTGTTCAGTCAGAATTCACCCTCTTTATGCCTCTGCTTGGAATATACAAACCTAAAATAGAACCAGTTATCAGCTCTTTATTGAGTTATCAATGTGCAGAAAACTTATGTGGAGGCATAAAAGAATCAGGCAATACAGGGCTGTCCATGAGGAGGTTAGGTTTTTTGTAGGATGAGAAGCAATCTGACTGCAATGAATCAGGCAACAAATAATATATAAAAACAATCTCAGATTATTAGTTACTCTTTGTACATTTGGAGAAGGCAATGGCACCTCACTCCAGTACTCTTGCCTGGAAAATCCCATGGATGGAGGAGCCTGGTAGGCTGCAGTCCATGGGGTTGCAAAGTCGGACACAACTGAGTGACTTCACTTTAACTTTTCACTTTCATGCATTGGAGAAGGAAATGGCTGCCCACTCAAGTGTTCTTGCTTGGGAATCCCAGGGACAGGGGAGCCTGGTGGGCTGGCGTCTATGGGGTCACACAGAGTTGGACACGACTTAGTATTAGTAGTAGTTGTACATTTTTGCAGTGTTTACTAGGGGAAAATGAACTGTTCTTGGAGAAACCAGAGTAGCATGAAGGTTTAACTTTGGACATACATCTTCTTAAAGAGTACATCTTCAGAATATTAAGCTGATTCCACCATGGCTAGGCAGAGTTGAGAGAATTTAAAGGTAGTTTTCTTGTTTGTCTTTAGAAGACAGTCTTTCTTTTCAAACTGTTCAGGCTAATTCAGTGAAGTGTGCATGAAACCTAAAGCTCAGGATGTATCAGTCTGGTGAAAAGCCTTAGGAGCTAAAGAAGAAAACTGTTACTTCTTTTAACTGTCTTCTGATTCTATAGCCCAGGTAAGGACTAAAGAAGTGTTCTGTTCCTTTAAGAAGTTTAGTTGCTAAGTCGTGTCCTATTCTTGCAACCCCACAGACTGTAGCCTGCCAGGCTCCTCTGTCCATGGGATTTTCCAGGCAAGAATACTGGAGTAGTGTACCATTCCCGTCTCTAGGGGTTTCTTTAAGAATTTGGTTGGGAAATGTTAAAAACCTGAAATCAAGTCTGATTGAATAATCCTAAATTGGAGTTCAATAACTTCAGTAATAAGTGGACAATTGGACCCCTTAATTTCTGACATCTATTTATACACCTGCATCCTGTAGGACTTTAATGCTCTGGCTTGTTTTAATTTGTTGTTCAGTCGCTCAGTCATGTCTCACTCTTTGTGACCCCATGGACTGCAGCACATCAAGCTTCCCTGTCCTTCACCATCTCCTGAAGTTTGCTCAAAGTCATGTCCACTGAGCCCGTGATGACATGCAACCATCTCATCCTCTGTCATTCCCTTCTCCTCCTGCTTTCAATCTTTCCCAGCATCAGGGTCTTTTCAATGAGTCAGTTCTTCACATCAGGTGGTGATAGTATTAGAACTTCAGCCCAGCATCAGACCTTCCAATGAACACCCAGGATTGATCTCCTTTAGGATTGACTGGTTGGAAATCCTTGCAGTCCAAGGGACTTCCAAGAGTCTTCTCCAACACCACAGTTCAAAAGCATCAATTCTTCCATGCTCAGCCTTTTTTATTGTCCAGAATTCATATCCATATATGACTACTGGAAAAACCATAGTTTTGACTATATGGAGCTTTGGAGGCAAAGTAATGTCTCTGATTTTAAATACACTATCTAGGTTTGTCATTGTTTTTCTTCCAAGGAGCAAACATCTTTTAATTCAATGGCTGCAGTCACCATCTGCAGTGATTTTGGAGCCCAAGAGAATAAAGTCTGTCACTGTTTCCACTGTTTCCCCATCTACTTGCCATGAAGTGATGGGACCGGTTGTCACGATCTTCATTTTTTGAGTGTTGAGTTTTAAGCCAGCTTTTCCACTCTCCTCTTTCATCTTCATCAAGAGGTTCTTTAGTTCCTCTTAGCTTTAGAATTAAGAATTAAGGGTGGTATCATCTAGATATCTGAGGATATTGATATTTTTCCCAGAAATCTTGAATCCAGATTGTGCTTCATCCAACACAGCATTTCGCATGATATAATCTGCATATAAGTTAAATAAGTAGGGTGACAATATACAGCCTTGGTGTACTCCTTTCCTGATTTGGAACCAGTCTGTTGTTTCATGTTCGGTTCTAACTGTCGCTTCTTAACCTGAATACAGGTTTCGCAGGAGGCAGGTTAAGGTGGTTTGGTATTCCCATCTCTTTAAGAATATTCCAATTTGTTGTGATCCACACAGTCAAAGGCTTTCATGTAGTCAATGAAGCAGAAGTAGATGTTTTTCTGGAACTCTCTTGCTTTTTCAATATTTATTGACAATTTAGCTAAGAAGAGTCACTGCCATCATTCCTTTACATGCATTATTTTACATATTATAAAGCTAATTAGATTAAGAAATTTACTCAAATGTTAGACTAGCATTCAAGCTCAAGGTGTTTGACAGAATCCCTTCCTTTTTTCCTATAGTTAGATTATTTACATTCAAAAGAAGGCAGAGTAAATCTAATTATATCTTATCTAAATAATCTACATTTTGATCTTTTTTTCTTTCCACTTTTCCAAGTTCTGACCGCCTCCTCTTCATTATCTCCACCCCACCTCATCAATTCATAATTATAAGGCCAACATAAATGCGATGTCAGTGCTAGTTAACTTGTGCACATCAATAAACGGGTGAAATAAGTGCAAAGGAAGAGTTAGCTATTCTGGGCACTTTTTGTTCCCTAACAAGTTCACATTATTCAAGTGTTAAAAAACATTTTGTGAGCCCTTTAAGAACGAACAAATTGTGGTATCTACTGTATTTTCAAGATATTTACAATCACATGTGGAGGAAAGAAACAAGACACTTTTTTTGTCTTTGAGCTTCAACTTGACTCTAACAATGATCTTCAAGCACTAGTTACTGAACTCACCAATGAATAACACTGTAGGAAAAAGCAGCTCAAAACACTCTTTGATCACTCCATCAATCAAAAATATTTTCTGATGTTTCTTAAAAATTCAATGAGGAAATGATGAAAGGCAATTGGATCTATATGTTTAGAGTTTTAAAAAAGGACTGGGATGGAAGTAAAATTTTGAGATTTAAAATTAGCTGAATATTCACTGAAGCAGCAGTCTGAGAAGTTTAAGAAAATTAGGAAAGTGTCGTATGAGAGCCACGGGTCCAAATATCATATATGAGGTTGTTGTACTATGTTTGGTTTTGCAGTTGCAGTATCAGTTGATCTTGATTCGATGGTGGAGTCAAAATGAGCTTATTGCCAAGCCTGTGCTCCATAACGCCTTTTGCTCTCACGCTCAGTTGCCAAGTCGTTCCCAACTCTTCTGTGGCCCCAGGGACTGTGACCTGTCAGGCTCCTCGTTCATGGAATTCTCCAGGCAAGAATACTGGAGGGGGTAGCCATTCCTTCTCTTTGGGATCTTCCTGACTCAGGGATTGAATCCGGGTCTCCTGTATTGCAAGGAGATTCTTTACTGTCTGAGCCACCAGGGAAGCCCTGAAAATGCCTCTAGGTAGATAGCATTCAGGAGCGGATACCTTATAAAATGCGTGGCAGGGGAGTGAGCAGCACAAGGCTCTAAGAAAGAGTTGAACTTCTGGTTTCAACTCTGACATGGAAAAACCTGGGAAGTCATGTACCTGTCTTTGTTTGCAGAGAGAAGATGACTATATATAAAACTTAAATATACAAATTACTAAAGTTCAGGTAGGTGGCTAACTGTAAGATCGATATCTAACAATTCCTTCCTGCTTGGCAGAAACTTATAAAACTGTCCAGTAAGACATGCAGACGTATCTGACTAAAAATAAAAGTATACAATATTAAAAAATAGGGGACTATGATTTTTTCAATGTCAATTTTAATCAAATTTAACCTCTAGAGTCAATATAATTTCATTGGGAAATAACACAACATAACTTTAACATTTACGCTGAATGACCAGGACACAAGTAAAGAAGCCAAAGATGGGGTTACATGCTCTACTTGATATTAATATTCACTATGAAAGTTATAGTAATTAGACAGTTTGATATTGATTCAGAAGCAAATAGAGCAGGGAGGTAGAGGAAGTGTCACACCTTTAATGTATGAAAGTGGTGGTATCATAAATTCAGTGGTGAAATGGCTCTTTGACAAATTCTGTCTGGACATTTTATTATCCCAGGAGGAAAAGAAAGACATAGAGGAAGGAAAGAAAGGAGGGAGAAAGGAAGGAGGGAAGGAAGGAATGCTTCTAGGTAGAATATAAATGTGAAAAGTAAAGCTTTTAGAATGCACAGAAAAATATCTTTATGATATGTTCAGATAACAATGGATTTCTTACAAAAGGCCCATAGCAGAAAAAGAAAACGTGATACATTTTTCTACATTAAAATTTTAAGTACTGTTCATCAAGAAACTTGATATGAAAGTAAAAATATAAGCTACGAATAAGAACGTTTTATAACACATCAACCAATAAAGGATTGTACCTAATATACTTACATAAAAGTATACTATATATTTTTATATATTCATGTTAAAATATTTCAAACAAATAATAAAGAAGACAAACACTGGACAAAATATATAACCCTGAAAAATCATTTAAAAAGGAAATTGGTAAACTGAATGGCCAATAAACAAAGAAAGCTGCTCAACTTAATTTGTAATCAAAGAAATACAAAATGAAGCTATAATTGGCTCTCATTTTATGCATACCAGATTGACAAATGTTGAAAAATCTGACCGTCTCAGGTGTTGATAAGGATGTGGGCTATTGGGAGCTCTTAATGCTCTTGGTGGGAGTATAAATTAGAATAACTATTTGAGAATCACTTGTCCCTCAAATAATTATCTCAGTCATGCACATTGTTATGATAAAGCAATCTCATTCCTAAGCATACAAACCCTAGGGCAGAAGTCTTCAGGCTGAGTCACTCATGCATCTCAAAGCATATGAAGACTTTTCAAGATAATTTCAAAGGAAGAGATTTTCAGATACTGAATTCCCCTATGCCCACTTGTTTAAAGCACGTGTGAGTGAGAACACGTCTCAGCAAGTTTCTGATGTGTTCTTCTCCATCTCTCCTCTCACAGCAATCTGTCTTCCATTTTATGAGCCAAAGATATCCTCTCATCCATCCTGAATCTTACTAGGGTACACTGACCCTGGGTATAAAAATCTTCAGGATGCCAAACAATGGAATAAATTTAAATACTGTTGTATATTCAGTGAATGATTGTAATGACTGACTTAGACAGCCTTATGATGAATGACAGGTGGTTTCTAGTCTTCCCCTTTCACTTATTTAACGGAGAATCTAATTAAGGCACTTATTGATAGGTCATTAAAAATAGTGTTTTACTATAGATCACTGTGTGATTTTGATATATAACTTAGAAACAATTCAATGAACTAAAATACATTAGTTATTAGTCAGTTATCTTCTTCCTTTCATACTTAAGTGAATAAAATGTCTTAGTGCTTATTTTTATTAAAAACTGGATCTGAATCCTGTTTTATTTAGTGATAAATAATAGTCATTCTTGGATATATGAATTGACAAGGATGACTGCCTCAAAACAAGTATGTACTTCATTAAGGGATATTTGCGCTTCCCTGGTGGCTTAGACTTTCACTTAAGGAATATTTACAATATAATTTTACTTTTTATGTTTAAGAATTATCAAAATATGTAAACATTAGCCATTTTCATCAATTATGCATTACTACAAGTTGTAAAATCATAACTTAATCCCACATAAAAATTTTAAAAGGATTTTATAGTCAGAGGAAGTCTCATTTTTTTAATTTAAATTTTATATGTACCTTTATTGCAGAAAGTTATAAAAGTGAGATCAATAAAGCATACTGAATCATAACAATTACAATGCATTAAGATTATATGAGCAAAATAAATAGAAGCAAGAAGTTTGAGAGAAAAGGGATGCTTTAATGTTAATGTATTTTAAAGTGGAGTCAAAATACGAAGGAGAATGCAATACTACTTCATAGAATTTTAAAGAAAACAATACTTACTCTTATTACATATAATCAGATCATACTATATGTAATGAGAATAAGTACTGTTTTTTTTTTAAAACACTACTTCTGTTATATATGTGTGTGAATCCCAGGGACGAGGGAGCCTGGTGGACTGCCTTCTATGGGGTCGCACAGAGTCGGACATGACTGAAGTGACTTAGCAGCAGCAGCAGCAGCATACATCTATGGGCTTCCCTGGCGGTTCTGTGCTAAAGAATCCACCTGCAATGCAGGAGACCCAGGTTCGATCCCTGGGTTGGGAAGATCCTGTAGGAATGTGAGTATCTATGTGTATAATGAATCATGACGTAAGATAATTTTCATGTGAGAGTAACAGCAAAAATCATCCCGATTCAGGCCATTCTGATGCACCAATCCACATAATCAGAAACAGCAACCTAGGAGCAGAAAGAGTGAAAGATTAAAGGACTTTGTCCTACCAAACAGGTGTTTTAACTTACATGCACTTGTATGTATATGCATGCATAAAATTATTTAAGATCTCAAAATATTTATTTAGGAATCAATCTGAACTCTTGAGGAAGAATTGATAGTGAATAATACAGTTTTGAGGAGGCCCTGGAGTGCAAGACACAGTCAGTTGCAAGAAGAACCCTAAATTTTAGAAATAAATTTCAAGAAAAAGAAACAAAACCACAAATATTACCACCATAGTATGAATTAAGTTGATGGGGAGAAAAATCCTACGAAAGCAAACTGATCTAGCTCATTCAAAAACACAGACACTTAGGTGAATACTGAGTTTGAGAAGACTCTGGTAAGAGTCTTATAATAAAAGGACTACCCTGGTGGTCTAGCGGTTGGAAGTCTGCCTGCCAATGCAGGAGACACGAGTTGGATCCCCGGTCCAGGAAGATCCCACGTGCAGTGGGGCAACTAAGCCTGTGCCACAATTACTGAGCCTGTGTTCTAGAGTTTACGAGAGGCGACTGCTGAGCCCACTGCTGCAACTACGGAAGCCTGTGTACCCTACAGCCCGTTCTCCACAATGAGAAGCCACCTCAGTGAGAAGCCCACGTACTGCAACTAGACAGCAGTCACCGCTCACCACAACTAGAGAAAGTCATACAGCAAGGAAGACCCCACGCAGCCAAAAACAAATGTTAAGTTGAAAAATAAATAAACAAGCCTGATGAAGAGAAGGTTAGGAAGCTGACATCTCCAGAAGTAGATCTCAAAATAGGGCTTCAGGTACAAGTAGTTTATTGAAGAAGTGTTCCCAGAAAAATGTGGATGGAGCGAGAGAATCAGAACAGGGAAGGGGGAGAAGCCAAGAAAGGGTGTGATTTCAGACAAAGCTCCAGTTGTGCCTGATCTCATCGGGATCTCTGGAATGTAAATTCTATCTCGGAGTTTGTCCTCGCTGCAGGCAAAGGATCTGGGCTTTCATATAACAAGTCAGTCATTGCCTTAGGGCCCTGCTGGTGACTTCCCAGGAACTTCCTGCTCTCTGCATTGGCAGGGAAAGTGGTTCTCGACAGGGTACGCACTTTGTGTGGAAACAAGGCACATAGAACCTGGAGATGGACACACAAGATCAGGAATGTGAGGGGACCTGGGTAGAGCTAGAGCACCACTGATAATGTCCACTACCCTTTGAAACAGCTTTCTCTCAGTAGGAGACAATGCTATAGAAAGGGCCTCTTAAGGTTTATCAGAAGGGTAAAGTAGACCACAGATAGGAAGGTTTCAGGGGCTTCTAGGGAAAATGAATAAAAATAAAATCAACCATCCACCTGTCCCTTCCATAAAATATTTTTTTAAATACGAGAATGGGAACTGAGCTAGATGGTTGTTATTTAGTTACTCAGTCATGTCTGACTCTGCAATCCCCTGGACTGTGTAACCCATCAGGCTCCTCTGTCCATGGAATTTCCCAGACAAGAAGACTGGAGTGAGTTGCCATTTCCTCCTCCAAGGGATCTTCCCAACCCAGGGATCAAACGTGCATCTCCTGCATGGTAGGCAGATTCTTTACTGCTGAGCCACCAGGGAAGCCCCCAGCTAGAGTGTTTAAGAATATATTATTCTAATCTTCTATATTTTCTTTAATGTTGTAGGAATGAAATAAATTTGGCATGCCAGTCATAATATATAAATATGAGTTAACTAAAACTATGGTCCATGGGGTCACACAGAGTCGGACACAACTTAGTGACTAAACAATGGTGCACCTTATAAGCTTTAAAAAGGAACTGTTTGGCTTAATTCAGAGGGCTAAGAGAGGGTATGCAGGAGAATCTATTTCCTAAGCCTAGCCTGAACTCATGCTATGATGAACCTGTCAGTTTGCTGACTGTATCTCTAGCTACAGAAAAGAAGACATTAGGAAAAGTACAGAAGTACAAAGGAAGGTATTTTTCAGGTTTATTGAGATAAAATTGACAATAAAGATTGTTTATATTTAAGGTGTACTGCTTAATGGTTTGATACATGTATACATTATAAAGTGATCA
>SJYA01000865.1:1576966-1739487 GCA_006410615.1 Neotragus moschatus
TACAGCCCGTTCTCCACAATGAGAAGCCACCTCAGTGAGAAGCCCACGTACTGCAACTAGACAGCAGTCACCGCTCACCACAACTAGAGAAAGTCATACAGCAAGGAAGACCCCACGCAGCCAAAAACAAATGTTAAGTTGAAAAATAAATAAACAAGCCTGATGAAGAGAAGGTTAGGAAGCTGACATCTCCAGAAGTAGATCTCAAAATAGGGCTTCAGGTACAAGTAGTTTATTGAAGAAGTGTTCCCAGAAAAATGTGGATGGAGCGAGAGAATCAGAACAGGGAAGGGGGAGAAGCCAAGAAAGGGTGTGATTTCAGACAAAGCTCCAGTTGTGCCTGATCTCATCGGGATCTCTGGAATGTAAATTCTATCTCGGAGTTTGTCCTCGCTGCAGGCAAAGGATCTGGGCTTTCATATAACAAGTCAGTCATTGCCTTAGGGCCCTGCTGGTGACTTCCCAGGAACTTCCTGCTCTCTGCATTGGCAGGGAAAGTGGTTCTCGACAGGGTACGCACTTTGTGTGGAAACAAGGCACATAGAACCTGGAGATGGACACACAAGATCAGGAATGTGAGGGGACCTGGGTAGAGCTAGAGCACCACTGATAATGTCCACTACCCTTTGAAACAGCTTTCTCTCAGTAGGAGACAATGCTATAGAAAGGGCCTCTTAAGGTTTATCAGAAGGGTAAAGTAGACCACAGATAGGAAGGTTTCAGGGGCTTCTAGGGAAAATGAATAAAAATAAAATCAACCATCCACCTGTCCCTTCCATAAAATATTTTTTTAAATACGAGAATGGGAACTGAGCTAGATGGTTGTTATTTAGTTACTCAGTCATGTCTGACTCTGCAATCCCCTGGACTGTGTAACCCATCAGGCTCCTCTGTCCATGGAATTTCCCAGACAAGAAGACTGGAGTGAGTTGCCATTTCCTCCTCCAAGGGATCTTCCCAACCCAGGGATCAAACGTGCATCTCCTGCATGGTAGGCAGATTCTTTACTGCTGAGCCACCAGGGAAGCCCCCAGCTAGAGTGTTTAAGAATATATTATTCTAATCTTCTATATTTTCTTTAATGTTGTAGGAATGAAATAAATTTGGCATGCCAGTTATAATATATAAATATGAGTTAACTAAAACTATGGTCCATGGGGTCACACAGAGTCGGACACAACTTAGTGACTAAACAATGGTGCACCTTATAAGCTTTAAAAAGGAACTGTTTGGCTTAATTCAGAGGGCTAAGAGAGGGTATGCAGGAGAATCTATTTCCTAAGCCTAGCCTGAACTCATGCTATGATGAACCTGTCAGTTTGCTGACTGTATCTCTAGCTACAGAAAAGAAGACATTAGGAAAAGTACAGAAGTACAAAGGAAGGTATTTTTCAGGTTTATTGAGATAAAATTGACAATAAAGATTGTTTATATTTAAGGTGTACTGCTTAATGGTTTGATACATGTATACATTATAAAGTGATCACCACAATCAAGATAATTTAACATATTTGTCAATGCACCACCTCACATAGTTACCATTTTCTTTTTTCTTGTGGTGAAAATCTACCTCTTAGATTTCAAGTTTACAAATATTTCTTGGCTGCTTTCAGCACCAGGTGAGAGAAATGCAAGTCTGGAATTTATGACTTTATAAGGATGCAGATATAAAAATGAAATACCAATAGGAGTTGTAATCTAATAGAGGAAGATACGAATAATGGTGCATATTAAATAGCAGTTTGATGGAAAGGTTTAAAAACTCACTTTCTTTGGAATGTGCTCAGTTGCTTCAGTCATGTCCAACTCTGCAACCCTGTGGACTAAAGCCCGCTGGGCTTCTCTGTCCATGGGATTTTTACAGGTAAGAATACTAGAAAAGGCTGCCATTTTCTCCTCCAATTTCTTTGGAATAACCAACTATAATTTTTAACTGGAACTTTAAAGTGATCAAGGTTGGCTCTTCCAACCATATACTAGCTAGAAATGCTTTGGGCTGAAAGAATGGTTAAAGAAATAGGATAGTACAGTGGTCAAAGAACAGGCTATGAACAGGATTCTTGTAGATTCAAATCTTAGGTAATAAATTTACGCAGACTAGTTAATTTCTCTGTGTCTCAGAATCCTCTTCTAGAAATGCAGACAATAATGGTGAGAATTGTTAAGAATTAAAATGAGTACTTGTAAAGTACTTGAAGTACACATGTACATAAAAGGGTACCTGAAATACAGTGAGTGATATATAAAGAAATAACTTAAAATCTGCCTTACATAAATAAGAAAATGGTTTTATTGATATATATTTTTTATTAATTCCTAGAATAAATTTTATTTTAATAAGTTTTATTAATTCCTATAATAAGATACCGAAGGAGGTAGAGACTGTGTTCCCTCCACCTCTGACAACAACCCAGGCTTTATTTGTAGGAATGGGATAATAAATTCTGTGCCTATTCATTTTTTATACAAGTAGAATACCACCTATTTTTTGTTCGTTTGTTTGTTTCACATCTTGCTTAAAACAAAATTCAGGCATCTTTCCATATCAGCACATGCAGGTCTTCCTCATGCTCTTTAAAATCAGTACAGTGTTCCATTATATGACTATACCATCATTTACTTTACACTTTGCAAACTAATGAGCACTTGCTTGTTTACAAAGCAAGTGCAATGTGTACTGTGATGTATACCATTTTGTATATAGATCTTCGGATATTTATATAAAATTTGCATAGTAAAATTGAGATGAAGCACTTGATGTGACCCCACTTTGTGTAGACTATTATGGTAAGGATTAAGAGGAATTCAGGAAGATGGGAAAAATGATTGAACATGTTAAAATGAGAAATTCAAATATATTCCACATGACATAGAACATTCTGTGGTTAAATTAAGTAAATGAGAATCCCAGGGACGGGGGAGCCTGGTGGGCTGCCATCTATGGGGTCGCACAGAGTCCGACACGACTGAAGTCATCAGCAGCATGCTAAAAACTATGACTGAATATTTTAAATTTGATTTGACTAACCCTATAAGGCAGAGAAGGCAATGGCACCCCACTCCAGTACTCTTGCCTGGAAAATCCCATGGGTGGAGGAGCCTGGTAGGCTGCAGTCCATGGGGTCGCACAGAGTCAGACATGACTGAGTGACTTCACTTTCACTTTTCACTTTCATGCATTGGAGAAGGAAATGGCAACCCACTCCAGTGTTCTTGCCTGGAGAATCCCAGGGATGGGAGAGCCTAATGGGCTGCTGTCTATAGGGTCGCACAGAGTCGAACATGACTGAAGCGACTTAGCAGCAGCAGCAGCAGCAGCAACCCTATAAGGAAATCTGGAGAAGGAAATGGCAACCCACTCCAGTACGCTTGCCTGGAGAATCCCAGGGACGGGGGAGCCTGGTGGGCTGGCGTCTATGGGGTCGCACAGAGTCGGACACTACTGAAGCGACTTAGCAGCANGAAGCGACTTAGCAGCAGCAGCAGCAGCAGCAACCCTATAAGGAAATCTGGAGAAGGAAATGGCAACCCACTCCAGTACTCTTGCCTGGAAAATCCCATGGACAGAGGAGCAAAGTTCCTCTTATCTCCATGGAAAATTATTAAACAACTATCTCAGTGCCTGCTATGTGTCAGGCACTATGAATTCAGTACTAAATAGAAGAGACAAAAGGTTCAACCTCTGTGATGCTTAGAAATTAGTATATCATGAAATATAAATAGTCCTACAAAAAAGGAATGTTTGGAGAGCAAATGAGATCATGGCAATATAAAATATAACAATGAAATTTTCAAGAGAAGGACTGAACAAAAAATTAAAGATAGTGGAAAAGAGAGAAAATAGCATAGAAAAGATTAGACATTTTATTGAACCAAGTCAAGTGTTTTAACATGCAAATAATAAGAATTCTAAAAATGGAGAGTAAAGAAAGCAGTAGAAAGAAAAATATGAAAAAATTCCTCAGAACAGGGTTTGTCAAGTTGAACTGACATTGGTACACAATGGGTGAGTATTAGCCCAAATCAAATAACATCAGTATTGGAGTTTGAGAAGATGGAGGGCAAGAGAAGATTCTAAGACCTTCCAACATAACAGAGATTTATTCACATGACTGATATCTAAAAGGCAATAAACATCTTAAGAGTAATATTGAAATCTAGAAGACAGCAGAACAATACTTTCAAAATTCTGTACAATTATTTTTAATCTAGATTTTTTTTCAATTAAGTGTGAAGGTAGGAAAAGGGCATTTTTAATAGACATGCATGGCTTCAAAATTTCACCATCTTGCAAATAGTTTCTAAAGGATGCATTTCTCTGGTAGGAGGGAGTTATCTCAGAAAAAGATAATATCCATGAAGGGGAGAAACAAACACAAGAATGAGTTAAGGGGCAATTTCAAGGGGACAGCCATTCTTCTGACCAATCAGATTGGAGCAAGTCAGAATTCACCAGAGTAAATATCTTCAAAGAGAAAACTGGAGAATACCTTCTGTTTTTAAATGTATCAAGAAAAAATAATGTGGGAGAGTGGGGATGGATGAACTTAATATAAAAAATGTACCAAAAAAATCACACAAGAAAAAAAGAAAACAGAAATGAATTCTATGGAAAACAAATATTGTGCAGAGGGGAGAGAATAATTTATGTGATATGGGGCCTCTCTGTGAGCAGCATTTACAGAATCCCAAGACTTAAGTCTAGGAGGATGACATCACAGGCTGGTAGGTGGATTTTAATTCAGATATTTGAGGTCAGTTCTCAACTGATTTTGACCACAAAATGTCAACAGTTTATTAGTTGATTGGATGGACTGAAAATATGGCCACAACATTTTGCTGCATATCAACCGTGGGCTGAACCTGTAGCTTGTTTTGGCAAATAAAATGTCATGTAAGTGATATTGTACAGGTTCTTGAACCTAGGACTCATGAGACCGTGTAGCTGTGCTCCCTCACACTTGGAAATGCAAGACTCTGTAAAGAAGCTCTATCAAGCCTTTTTGAGATAAGAGTGCATGGAGAGAAAGTGCCTGTCATTCCAGCTGCGTCAGCTAAGCAAAATCCCCAAGCAGTCCGAAACTGAATACAGTCCCATGAGGAAGCTCCCGTGAGACCAGCAGAAGTCACCCATCCAACTCACAGAATCATAGAGTAATAAACTTCTGTAGTTTTAATCCACTAAATTTGGAGGAAGGAGCACACTGATCTGCAGCAGTAGACAACAGATATAGCAGACTGTATAGACTTGCCACTTCCAGTAACACCTCTTCCCTTCCCAGCTCAGTTTTATCAGTCTTACTGTGAATATTGCTAACTGCCATTTTTTCCCAAGAGATTTCCTGAAGAAGAAAATATTTCCATTATTAAAACTTTATGCTAAAAAATGTTTATTTTTTTGGTTTCATATTCCCTTCTAACATACACTCAGTATGTTGTACTGAGTGTACATACTGTAGATCAGGCTTTTTTTTTTTTTTTTCTTTTTCTTTTTTAACATGAGATCTAGCCTCTGACTTAATTTCTGGTCATTACTTTATTCCATCACTTGATCTAGTTGCAATCTTCCAACTGTGACATTTATCTCATGCCTCTTCGTCTTGGAGACACCGTTCCCTCTCTCTGGAAAAATCTCCCTTCCTAATTAACCTGACAAATGCTTGGCTAAACACAGTGATACTGCTATTTCCTTCAAAGTTTAAAAATTTGCAATGTGGGGTTCCCAGTGACCAGGTCTAATTTGTTTTTACTCAGCATATTCAAAAGTTCCTTATTTCCATCTCCCTCTAGAATCTGTCTTCTCATGTTGTGATTCTACACTAAATGACCAAGTCTCCACTTCCTCCTTCCTGGGTCCAAGCATAGTGGCTGCTATCACTGCTTTTTGTTGTATTATTTTTTAGGCTTGTGAAACCAGCATGCTTGGGAGGGTTATTGCCTTTGATCTCCACATTTGCTCAACCACAGACTCTCCTTCAGCAGATTCCTGAACTGATGCTGCTGTCGAAATTTTGAAGCTCACGTCTCAAGGTCCAGTAAAGACCAATACCTCAGCCATGTGCTCCCCAAGACGCTATCTTCTTGAAGCTTTTGAAAATTCCAGATCTTTCTCATGCAGACTTTTCTACAGAGCTATTATATTTTATTTTCCCTTTGACATTCTCCTATTGCTTAGTCCAGCTTTTATAATTTACCTGATTCTTAAGTTGCTCCCTTTCCTAGTTTAGAGAGGTGGAACTAGCATTATTGGCCAAATTTGAATGCGTTGGTCTTTCTTTTCTTATTTTTGTTTTCTGGTTCAAACTTTATCTTTCATCCATATTTCTCTAGATTTTGTTTTTCTGGTGTCTGCTTTAGACAAAAACATCAAGTTTATGGAGCTGCTAAAAAACTCCCATAATTCAAACAAATTCTATCTACCTTTATGTTCCCCAAGTCAGTTAATCTCACCTAAGAGATGCTCTTCTATCAGGCAAACACTCAGAGCAGTCATGGACTCTATTCTCATCCTGCCCAACTTCCCTGAGTGTATCATTTTGTCTCTGTCTTCCCTTGGATTCGTGATGTTATATCCTTTTAAGACAGAGGCAATATACGCAGGCTTGTTGACAATAGCTGTCATCTTGAAAGTTTACCAAGTAATTCTTGAGTTTCTATATCAGTGTCTCTAGTTTTCTCTTCTCAATAGGTCCAAATCCTCTATATTAAAACTGTTTGATACAGCTATTCAGGGGTGGGTGTGTCCAGGTGGGCTCACTTTGTGTAGCTTTACTTAAGTAACTGTGCTGATCAGCGTCAGCAATTTACCGGATCCTTCTCTTGGTGTAGCATTTTAACCTGCTCATTAAGATCTTGCCTCTCTTCCTCTATTAGACGTTACCTGATCCTAACTGAAGAAGGCTGAGTGCAGAAGAATTGATGCTTTTGAACTGTGGTGTTGGAGAAGACTCTTGAGAGTCCCTTGGATGGCAAGGAGATCCAACCAGTCCATTCTGAAGGAGATCAGCCCTGGGTGTTCTTTGGAAGGAATTATGCTGAAGCTGAAACTCCAGTACTTTGGGCACCTGATGTGAAGACTTGACTCATTGGAAAAGACTCTGATGCTGGGAGGGACTGGGGGCAGGAGGAGAAGGGGACGACAGAGGATGAGATGGCTGGACGGTATCACCGATTCAATGGACGTGAGTTTGAGTGAACTCTGGGAGATGGTGATGGACAGGGAGGCCTGGCGTGCTGTGGTTCATGGGGTCGCAAAGAGTCGGACATGACTGATCGACTGAACTGAACTGATCCTAGTTACTCCTTGTGAGTAACAGAAATAATTCCTTTTACTTTATACTTTCTCAAGAAATAAGACCAGGAAGCATCTTCTTTTATTTTTTAAAATATTTGTTTTTTGTAGCCTTGAAGATCTAATGCCATTTTTCTCTTTCTGTCTAGAATGTCATCTATGATCGTAAAATTAAAGAATGTTTTCTCTTCCTCAAGTTTACTTATTTGCCTTTCTTCTTTATTTGTATTCATCTCTTGCTCCTTTCTGAGTATATATCTGAAACCTACTTTTCCAAATCATTTCTTGATTTCTTGGGAACTGTGATTCCAAGATATGCCATTTCAGGCACAGGCCTCTTTAATTATTTTCATAACTTTTAGTTTTGCAATGTTTCTTTGGGTTCTTTTCTGCCTCCAACAAAGAAGAAGGAATATTCTCTTTAAGGTAAAAAAACTACTTAAAATAATTTCCAAAATTGATCAACCTAATATAAATAAAATCAGCTTGGGCCTTTGAAATTTAAACTAAGCTTAGAACTTCTGTAATGAATAAAGGCCCAGCCATTTTGAGACCATGTGGTGATGGTAATGGAGGGAGCACGTGCAGGAACATGTGGATAAGGAACATGAATCAAAAATGTTAGCTCTTCCTCTTCTAGGAATGCAGTTAAGGCCACAAAAAGAAGGATGGAATTTCAGGCAGCTGATCTAGCACTGTCTGCTCAGGCCTGGCACTAATAATTTAAAGTCTGAAACTCATTAATGTACTTCATTTGGAACTCAAGAGCCTCTGCTATTCAAAGTCCCAATCTGAAGGCCTGGCTGAAAAAGCAGAATATAAGGGCAAACATTCTGTCCTTATCGAAGTGCAGAAAATAACAAAGGCATTTTCCGTCTCTTTTGCAGTGCCATGGCAGGATACTGCTTACAGTCAAGCTACAAGGCAGCCTGCATTCTACAGCCCAAGCAGTCAACATGTGACAAGGCCATCGTGGCCCATTTTTGCTGAGATACAGTCAACTGACTGAGGATAAAGCCACCTTATGCTGCGATGACCTGTCAAGATCAAAACAACCATCACTCACAAAATCCCGAGTCCTAAAGCCACTCACCTAAATCATGCCAGTTCAGAATGAAGTCAACTGTACACGTATGTGTGCAGCTCAGTCGTGTCTGACTCTTCACCACCCCATGGACTTAGCCCACCAGGCTCTTCTGCCGANTTGTAGCCTTGAAGATCTAATGCCATTTTTCTCTTTCTGTCTAGAATGTCATCTATGATCGTAAAATTAAAGAATGTTTTCTCTTCCTCAAGTTTACTTATTTGCCTTTCTTCTTTATTTGTATTCATCTCTTGCTCCTTTCTGAGTATATATCTGAAACCTACTTTTCCAAATCATTTCTTGATTTCTTGGGAACTGTGATTCCAAGATATGCCATTTCAGGCACAGGCCTCTTTAATTATTTTCATAACTTTTAGTTTTGCAATGTTTCTTTGGGTTCTTTTCTGCCTCCAACAAAGAAGAAGGAATATTCTCTTTAAGGTAAAAAAACTACTTAAAATAATTTCCAAAATTGATCAACCTAATATAAATAAAATCAGCTTGGGCCTTTGAAATTTAAACTAAGCTTAGAACTTCTGTAATGAATAAAGGCCCAGCCATTTTGAGACCATGTGGTGATGGTAATGGAGGGAGCACGTGCAGGAACATGTGGATAAGGAACATGAATCAAAAATGTTAGCTCTTCCTCTTCTAGGAATGCAGTTAAGGCCACAAAAAGAAGGATGGAATTTCAGGCAGCTGATCTAGCACTGTCTGCTCAGGCCTGGCACTAATAATTTAAAGTCTGAAACTCATTAATGTACTTCATTTGGAACTCAAGAGCCTCTGCTATTCAAAGTCCCAATCTGAAGGCCTGGCTGAAAAAGCAGAATATAAGGGCAAACATTCTGTCCTTATCGAAGTGCAGAAAATAACAAAGGCATTTTCCGTCTCTTTTGCAGTGCCATGGCAGGATACTGCTTACAGTCAAGCTACAAGGCAGCCTGCATTCTACAGCCCAAGCAGTCAACATGTGACAAGGCCATCGTGGCCCATTTTTGCTGAGATACAGTCAACTGACTGAGGATAAAGCCACCTTATGCTGCGATGACCTGTCAAGATCAAAACAACCATCACTCACAAAATCCCGAGTCCTAAAGCCACTCACCTAAATCATGACAGTTCAGAATGAAGTCAACTGTACACGTATGTGTGCAGCTCAGTCGTGTCTGACTCTTCACCACCCCATGGACTTAGCCCACCAGGCTCTTCTGCCGATAGGATTTTCCAGGCAAGAATACTGGAGTGGATTTCCATTTCCTCCTCCAGGGGATCTTCAACCCAGAGATCGAACTCAGGTCTGCTGCGTCTCCTGCATTGCCAGGTGGGCTCTTATCACTGGTGCCTCCTGGGAAGCCTATGTGACCTTTAGAGCGTGCCATGGTAGTACAGATTTGACCACTAGCTAACTTTGACAAAATGAACACTTGATTATCACCACGAAAACTGCAAGCTCCAGCTGGAATACCAGAAGTAAGAGCAGACCATGGTTGTGTTTTCTGGCAGCAAACAGATCCCAAAGGGAATCCAGAAGATGCAGGCCATGCGTGCTCCATTGCTTCCCTGCAAGTCTCCACACAGCCAGCCACTCCCCCTTCATAAGAGGCCTGGGATTCTACTGCAGCAGTCATATGGTACCGCTAGTTCTCACCCAAGGGGAATTTTGCCCCCGTGACAGTACATGGAGAAATTTTCGGTTGTCAAAATTGGAGGGTGTTACTGGCATCTAGTGGGCAAAAGCCAGGGATGCTGCTCGTCATCCCACAAACCACATCCTTCTATGATAAACGTGTTCAGGCTCAAAATGTCAGTGGTGCCGAGGCTGAGGAAGACGGCTCCATACAGAAATATAAAAGTTGGGAAATGATTTTTCTCTCTAATATCAAATTCGCCGTCTCACCAACATTACACACAGGGGAGTCAGACGTGACGCTCCACAGACAGCCATGCGGAGAGGAAGGGGAAAGACACAGAGGATAACATAGCAAATACCCTTTCCAAACTTATGCGTGCGCTTGAAATTCTTAAAAGGGGCTATCTACATGGCAAAACTTTAGTCTATTTTAATTCTAACATTTCTGTTTACAAAAATATGAAGCTTTATTTATATTAAAAATGTCCACAATGGATTTCTATAGTGATAAAGTTTAAGGAAGATGTCACTTCCTCTACTTGAGACATCAGTCTGAGGCCAAGTCAGGGAAAACAGAATAAATCCTGACATGATTCTGAGCCTCCCCGAAACACCAGGGAGCCTGTATCCCTCATTGCAAGATTGTAAAAGGTACTGTTCAGATTCTGACAGCCCTGCTGGAGATAAAGAAGAACTTACTACAATTATTATTATTTATCTTCCAAATGGCAACAGAATTCTCTCTGCTCTGCAGAAAATAAAGGAACACATGACTCGGCGTATTCTTCATCATGAGTTCTCTGGTGCCTGTATTTTCCCCTTTTGTGTAGCATAACTGGGAAGACAGAATTGCTTGATTCCTACCATATTATTAACTCTAAATCACATCTGAAATGAAAGCCCTGCAAGGAGGATTTAGATAACGGCACATCAAAGAATAAATGCAGTCTAAAAATATTTGGTTTAAAGCCTCATTCACAATGTGCCAAGTATTATTTTCCTTGACATGCTCTCTTGCTTGCCTTTGCAAAACTATAATCAGAATAATTCCTCACTCATATTCAATGGTGAAGAAGGTGGGGATTTTGTGACCCAGCTGGAAAATTTCTAGAAACTAAGGAAAGTCCAGTTCAAAGAACTCCTGGGTCATAAAAGTCTAGAGCAAAGACAAAGTCACGGTCATCTAAACTAACTTTCCTATTTTTAAAAACACCGAAACTGAGACCCCCCTCCCCCCCAGATGGGGATATATCGTGCTGAAGATCACAGCTCATGAATAGAAGAGCCAAATGTCTTAACCAGTCCTTTCTTCTCTCTGTCACTTTCTAATCTACTGTATTAACTTTTCATCAAATATTCATTGGCCATCATTATAGGCCCTTTGGAAATCCAAAAATGAAGCAGAAATCTCAGAGCTAACAGCTGAACAAGAGGAAGGACTTATATACTGATAACTACAAGAGCAGGCACTGTGATACATGAGAGATAGGGCCCTAAAAGAGAAAATCAGAGAAAAGAAATCCAAACTCCTATAGAAACAGAACAGATAATGTAAACATGCAAAAGAGTGTGCATATGATTGAAAGGATTAGTGAGGATTGGGGCAAATACAGAATCCAGGGAGTTTACACTGTCAGCTCTAATCATCACCAAGTAAGAACTCAGGCCTGTTTTTTTGCAAGAGAAACTAAGAATCTCAATTGTTGTGTAAAACTGTCATATTTTTAAACGGCGTCGACTAAATGAAATTGTGTTAAAGTTTCTAATTTTGTATGTGCGTTGCCAGGAAAAGGGAAGGAATGATAAGGAAAAGAGAGGAAAGGGATAAACTGGACCTGATTAAAGGCTGTGGGGCTGAGATGGCCATTCGGGTTGGAGGCTAAATGTTAACGCGAGTTTATGGCTGACCATGTCCTGGCAACCCCTTTCCTCGGGATCCTGTTGTATGCCATATGAGTTCGGTGATTTTGTTTTCGAGTGAAGTGATTACTGAACTATCTATTTTGAATGTTTTTTCATTATCTCAATAATAATGCATATTTTCTGAGTTTAACAGGCTTCATATGTACCCTGGGTACAAGCATTCACGGTTTTCTTACAGATTGAGATGTGAGCCATCTCTCTGCAGCTTTCGTGACACTCCTTTAAATCTTAGGTGGGCAGTGAATCTCTTCTATGACAAGTTCCTACTGAAACTACAAAACAGATGGGACTTGGCTAGAAATCATAAAGAACAGAGAGAAGCCAGCCATGAATTACGTTTGCCAAGAAATCCTCCAAAGTTATTCTGTATTAACTAGCATGGAATATACTGAAGACCCAGAAGACTGAAAGAATAATCGACTAGTTTTTGCCAAAGATTAGTGAAAGCTTTTTTGATAGATATGAAGCACCTGCTTTCCTTCTCCCAAGACAGAGGTGGATGAAGCTTTCCTTTTAGACAGAGAGTAGGTTAGGGTACAGTGCTTCCCCTGTGGCTCAGCAGTGAAGAATCTGCCTGCCAATGCAGAAGACTCAGGTTCAATCCCTGGCTCTGGAAGATCCTCTGAGAAGGAAATGGCAACTCAGTATTCTTGCCTGGGAAATCCCATGGATGGAGGAGTCTGGTGGGCTACAGTCCATGGGGCTGCAAAAGGGCTGGACATGACTTAGCAACTAAACAGCAACAAACAGCTAAGGTCTAGGATGTGGAAACGGTTGGTACTCATGTCCTCTGCCACCCACGACAGGAGGCGCAGGGCCGTTCAAATGTGAAGTGTGGTGCAGTAACGGTGCCACATCGAAGACACAGGTTCTGTCCTTTATGACATTTAAAATAGAATATGGTAGGGATTAATGCTATTTCAGCCATGTATTGACGTAGCAGGAGACAGAAGTGATACTGATTTTAAATCAAGGTAAGGAAAGCACAGCGTAACTCAAATTATGGATGATTTTTTATTTTCCATAACTATTCCGTTTTTCAGTGAAGAAACCATAGGGCCACTGGGGTAAACCTTTACTAAGTATATACTGGGTGCACGGTATTGTCTCTCTGCTGGGATCTGTCAGATGAAAAATGCAGTTCTTAACATCTGCCTTGCTCCTCTTCAGCCTCTCAACCTTACAAACGTTTCTTCTTTCTGTAATACGATTCTCTTCTACTGGTTCTTTAGACCTCAGCTTAAAAGATCTCTTCTTCTGAAGGCCTTTCCTGCCCCTGCAAGGCTGGATTAATAGCTCTTTCCTATGAACCCTCATAAATGTCTGTGCACATCTCTACTACGGGCCTGCACTTCCTGAGTCCTCCCTAAACGGTAACTGCAGCCAGTTTAATTCAACAGAGAGCCTTCTTACTTCTCACAGCGCTGAGTATACCCCCACACAATCAATGAATGATTGTTACTAGGATGAATACACAAAAGAACAAAGGAATGAATAAATATATGAATAAATGACTGCATGGGTGAATGAAACATGCGTAAGAATATACTTAAGAGCTAATGACTTACTTCCTCTAAAGGAATCAGGAAAGACTTTACAGAGAAGAAAGAAACATTTGTGAGGACTTTAATCATTAATTAATTCATTTAGAAAAGTTTCCTTGAGGGTCTACTCAGTACTGTATGCCTGTGTAGGTGATGGGCATATATAGTCCAGAATAAAACCATGAAGGCCTCTGCTATCAGAGCTTACAGAGTAGGACTAAAGAGACTATAAACAACAAACTGATAAACAAATGATAAATAATAAGAACATTTTTGATAGTGACACATACTATGATGAAAATAAAGCAGCATATGTGAGAGGGCATGAATAAAGGCAAAAATGAGTACAACTTTTCCAGAACGTAACAAATCAAAACTATAATTTTGTTAAATGATTCTGCTCAACGCTCAAGCCTGCAGCTTACTCAGTGTTACAGCTGTCTTCTGGAAGGCATGCTGCTCTAGCTGGGCAAGGTCTTCAGCCTTTTGCTGCCCCATCCTCTGCCTGCTTTAACATTTCTTCCCTTTTCTACCCTCACTCAACCAGATCCCTTCCTCCTACTCATTTAAGCCTAGAATCAAGCTCCACATTTCTTATCACACAAGCTGTACCCTCTTTTGTCTCTCGAATCAAATGATGCAAGGAGAAGACAAGAAAATGAAGAAAAAAGTGTGTTATGTTTGGGCTTAAAGAATAGGTTGTGGGCAAAGTGAAAAGACAGCCTTCAGAATGGGAGAAAATAATAGCAAATGAAACAACTGACAAACAACTAATCTCAAAAATATACAAGCAACTTATGCAGCTCAATTCTAGAAAAATAAATGACCCAATCAAAAAATGGGCCAAAGATCTAAATAGACAGTTCTCCAAAGAAGNGGTGGGCAGTCAGCAGGCACTGAAGCAAAAGTGTCATCTTCTTAGATGGGAAAAACAATACTGTGGCTTTCCACATGGACATGTAATATATCTTTGGATAACATGAGACAGATGGTAGTCTGAAGTCCTTCTGCAAACCTATTTAACAATAATCAAGGAATGTGAATGCTAGTCAACCCAGAATACATATTACAATCTAAAAACATCGAGTGGAAGCATTGAAGTGTCAACAGAGTTGTCAAAATTATTTCTTTGATTGAATGTGAGCATATTCAATTCAGGCATTTCATGACTCATACCCATAGGCATTGTGGTTATGTTCTATAAAAATCCCAAAACTTATTATAAGAACTATGGATGAGTCAAATTCCACTCACATTTATTTCTTAGTAAGCTGTGCTCTTCCAAAAAGTAATGTATAGATTTTAGATACTCAGACTAACAACAGCTCACATTTGTTGTCTGAAGTATCACTGAGCATGAATTATAATATCCATTTTTCTAGATTCTGCAAGGCAAAAAATTCAGTTTCATGGTAAATTTAAGATGCCCATATTACATGCGGAATCTCTCAATATAACATGCTGCTTCCAGCTTGGAATTTTTTAAGTGGAAAAAATAAGCACTTTAAGAAAGCCGTGCCAAGAGAATAGATCTTAAAAGTTCTCATCACTAGGAAAAAATAATTGCAGCCATGTATGTGGATGGATGTTAGGCTTACTGTGGTGATGAGACAAGGGTTTGATCCCTGATTTGAGATCCCATATGCCATGGAGCAACAAAACCCATTTGTCACAAATATTGAGCGTGTGCCCTAGAGCCCCAGGGTGTAACTACCAAAGCCCGTGTGCCCTACGGCCCATATTCCACACAAGAAGCCACTGCAATGAGCAGCCCACTCTGTAACCAGAGAACAGCCCCCACTTGCCACAACTAGGGAAAAGCCTGAGAAGCAACACAGACCTAGCAGACAAAAATAAGTAAATAATAAAATTATTGCTAAAAAGGGAAGAGAAGAACAAATGCAAAAAGAGGAGGAAATGAAAGCTGTTTTCTGTTCCACTAAAACACAATGACAAGTCCTTTCTATTTACTGATTCGCTCAACAAATATTAATAAAAACCTGCTATGTAAACTGTCATTGTGCTCATTGCTGGAATGCAATGGGACTTACTTTCTAAGTAGGAAGATATTGCTCAAATAATGATTCAGATAAAAATTAAATTACAAAGGATACAATGGTTAAAAAGGAAAACCATATGGTGCTTTAAGAGTAAGTGACAAAAGTCAGGGAAGGCTTCCCTGAGGAAGAAATAAACGCTGTGAGATTTATGGGAGTTAACTGGGTGCATGGAGGGTGGCTGGGGCATGGGGTCAGGGAAGAGATTTCCAAGCAGAGGAACTGCATAACGTTCCATCAAAAGGGCCAGGATGGATGAAAAGGATCATAGCGAGGTAAAGGTGTGTTGAAGCCAGACCTTGCAGGATCCTGGTAGCCACTTTAGATATTTCGGTCTTTGTCTTAAGAAAAGCAGTACACCCTCGAAGAATCTGAAGCAGAAGAATGATAATATGGTCAGTCACGTGTCATGTTTGAAATAATGTTTTGTTAAGCATGCCTCATCCTTCATTTTAATCAAACAAATAAAAATCTCTTTTGCTATGCTTAAAGTGGTAAACAAACTACCCCACCAAAAGTATTCTTTGCTTATAAACATGTTTTTCTCACTAGTTGTTAAAGTTGTAAGCATGTTTACCTCATTTTGGGTGAGCATAGAGCACTTCAGTTAAAGAAGATAAACATCTGCTGTGCTTCAAAGATGTAAACATATTTTGAAAAATAAAGAAAGTTCTGGAATATAAGGGGTGATATAACTTGCAAAAACATTATACAATCAATGATGAGGTTGACCGATCAAAATGAGGTTAATACAACTGCAAACTAATCAAATATGAGGCCCTTCCAGAGTGCCCAGTTCCCCCAATTAGCATATAGGTCTCCTGGCCAGACTATGAAGCACATTGACTCCCTGAGGCCTCCAGAATGTGCAGAGCCACCTACAAATTACCACATGCAGACCATCAGGTGAGCCTTGCAATAAGACCAGGAGACAAACGTGCTGGAAGTGAGCAAGGCTGAGCTAGTGAGAAAGACCGTCAGTCACTGGACAGGTATCTCATGCCCTCTACCCCGTTCCACTTTGCTTGCTTGAGGATGTCGCTTAACTTCTTCACAAAATTTTTACAAAGTGAAAGCTTTTTGAGCTCAGTGGTGTTTATCTGCAATTTTCTCTTGGTCTTTTCAACTCATCAAATCCCCAAACCTAGGTCCTTGTTTTGACCTGAGGTGTATTTCCATAGACTAAAAAATTACATGCCTTTAGAAAATCTCTTTTAGACTAAATGAAGAACTGCCTCCCAGGACAGCTTTTACTTTTTCTTTTTTTGCTGGTTTTTCTTCATCTCTCTGATCTAAAAATGTTAGAGCAACTCAGGCATCAGTGTCTTTTTATATTGATATAATTACTTCCTTAGTGAAATCATTCAATCTCATGGCTTAACACATTATCAAATGGTGAAGGCTTCCAAACTTCTCTTTCTAGTCCAGCTTTTTCCCTCTGAACTGTAAGTTCAAAAATCCAGTGGTCTGATGCACCATTCTACTTGGATGTTTAATAGGCATCTCAGACCACACATGGACAGACACAATTTTTTGTCTTCCTCGTGCGATAAATGACAATTCACTACTTCAGTTACTCAGGCAAAAAAAGAAAAATAAACTCTTTGTGTAATCTTTGACTCTTATTCCATACGCTACAATCTTTGACTCTTATTTCACTACAGCATATGAATTTCATATTGGAGCTTATATTTTAGTGCTATTATGCCAATCACCCAATTCTCCACACCTGGGGTCCCACACACACCATCAGGAATCACTCTTACCATAGAGAGAAGGATGACTTGTTGGGGAAGGAGTTAATGTAAAGTATCCAGATATGAACCCATAGTGATTGTCCAAGCGAGATATGGTAGATGGGACTAGAATAACAGTGGAGATGGAGATAAGCGGATGCATTTAAAAGACACTCTGGAGGTAATACCTATTGACTCCACATTCTAAATATACGAAAACCCAAAGAACTTCTTATCATCTCTATTGGTACCATGTTGGTTTAAATTGTCATTTTCTCACACGAGATTACTGCAACACTTGCTTACCTAGTCTCCTTGCTCCTGCCTTGCCTCTTTCAGTCTATTCTCAACATATTAATCAGAAAGTTTCTGATGAAACATACATCTGATCATGTTATTTCTCTGCTTACATACTTCAATAGTTTCTCATATAATTTAGCATGAAAGTTAAATTCCTTAAAGTGATCTACCACGTCCTTGAAGAGGCATTTCCATGTTATTTCTCTTATCTCACCTGTACTGTTCTTTCCCCTCCTTGCTTGCACACATTCGTTCACTCCTACCTTGGGACTTGAACTTAAGTTTTTCTGTACCTAGAATAACCTTCCTCCAAATACCCATGTGGCTCACACCTTCATTTCCTTTAGGCCTTAACTCAGATGTCACCTTCTCTAAACACAGAGGTGTATGACATTGCTAATCCCTGCACACATCTTACCCCTCATTTCCTGCTTTATTTTTCTCCAGTATTTATCACCATCCAACATCATCTATATTTTACTTATCATTTTTTTGTTACCACTGGTATAATCTTGATTATTTTAATTACTTAACAAAAACTTACAAAGCACTTTCTATACGCCAAACACTATATTATATAAACACTGAGTGCTTTACATATTTTAATGTCTTTAATATGATTATTGTGAGATAGGACGATTATTATCCCCATTTTACAGTTGAAGAAATGGGGGCATAGAAAGGTTATTTACTTATTTATCTTGTTCATCATCTGTCTCTGCCACTAGAATGGGCCTTCCCCAGTGGCTCAGTGGTAAAGAATCTGCCTGCAACGCAGGAGACGAGGGAGACATGGGTTCAGTCCCTGGGTCAGGAAGATTCCCTGGAGGAGGAAATGGCAACTGACTTCTGTATTCTTGCCCAGCAAAACCTATGGACAAAGGAGCCTGGTGGGTTACAGTCCATAGGGTTGCAAAGAGTTGGACACAACTGAGCACATAATACCATTAAAATATAAGCTCCTGAGGACATTTTTTGTCCATTATATTTCCTCTTCTTATCTCCAGTGGCCTAGAAAATTGCTTGACCCTTAGCTGTTGTTCAATAAATTGATGCTAAACAAAAGGACTTGGATCCAGGGCATGGAATAAGGCAATGTGACGTTTATACACTTTTAAAACTCATTATATTGAAATAATATCATATATATTAAGAAGTATATCTACCTACATGAATTAGCAGGATGAGGGAAAAAAAGAATGGTAATGGGAAGCACAGGGGGAAGATAATAAAATATGAAATAAGAGAAGCACATTACAGGGACTGATGATGACAGTGTGCCGTGAACTGAGAAATATGAGTTACCCAATTCTCCACACCTGGGGTCCCAAAATAACCACACACACCATCAGGAATCACTCTTACCATAGAGTGGAGGATGACTTGTTGGGGAAGGAGTCAATGTAAAATATCCAGATATGAATCCATAGTGATTGTCCAAGCGAGATATGGTAGATGAGATTAGAATAACAGTGGAGATGGAGACTAAGTGGATGCATTTAAAAGACACTCTGGAGGTAAAAGTCTATAGGATCTGATGCTGGATTGGCTGTTGGACGAGAGGAAAGATAGAGAGATGTCAAAGATAATTCTAGGTTTCTGATTCTGATGTTATCATTCACTAAAAAAGTGAATATTAGCATGGGAATTTCTTCATCATTTTTGACTGGTTATATATTTATAATACTATCTATATAAAATGCATTCATATAGCAATGTTTAATGTTAACACTATAGTATTTTTTATCAATAGATGCTTAAATTATGTCTTATGTGGAATTCATGTTCTATATTTTCTCATTCATTTCAACTTCACATAAAATGATGAATTAAATTGAGTCCAGTTAGCACTTTAGATTATAGAAAGTTACTAGATTAAAAAAAATAATGTTTAAAGCTCAGGGCTTTGGACTTTGCAAAGCATTACTTAAATAAACTTAGGTAGTGACAAATGAAGAGTATAGAGTCTGATAACATAATATAAAACCCATAGCAATTATTGGTAGCTGTGGGGGTCAATTTAGTTGAAGCAGCTTGCAAGCATCTTGTGATAAACACAGGCACAAATTTAAACTGAAATTTTAAAGTGGATATCTCTAAGTATTTAATCATCCCTATCCCTATCTTTCTATTGTATGCTGTACCTTTATGATAGCAGTTATCACTTTCTTCAGTGAATTATAATTATCAGTGTTACATGTCTTGTGTCTCCTACTCAATTATAACCTCTTACTGAGAAAAGACAATGCCTCATTGTTTTTCTCCTACTTGTCACCCACACATTGCTTACACATAATGTCCACTCAATATGGACTCAACGTTTGTAGGATTCAATTATCTTTTAAATTATCAAGCTTAACTTCTGCTGAGACTTTTTAAAATAATCTGGATCCAAACCAGTTTTCCTAAGGAAATGAAAGTGACTTTATAAGCACGAGCTTGGATTTGACAAACCTAACTGCTAGACTCTGAAGCATTGTAAGGCTGTACTAACACTGTAAGGCTGCACACCCCTTTCAAATAATCTTTCATGTTCTTTTCTTTTTTATTCCCCCTTCCCCCCAATTCTTGTTACTGTTACAGTTCTGTCCCAGCTATATACAAAACATGACTACTGTACTTCAGCATCTGAAAAGCAGCTCCTTGGCAAGAAATGATAATAAGAATCTGTGTTAACAGAAGTTTGACTTTTGCCAATCTCACACAAAAGAGGAAACCAAGGGAATCTGTATGTTGAAGTGCTTAGAACAATGATCAATAAATCTTCAATGTATCTTAATTCCTCTCTACATACTACTTTTCCCCCTACACTCCAATTTAGTTTCGAGAAATAATGAGTATTTGAGGTAGTTGGACACATCAATAAATAAAACAAAAAGAAAAACACCTGCCTCTGTGAAACTTACAGTCAAGCGGAGGGAAACCGAAAAAAGAAAATGAGCAGCATAGAAGATGGAGAGAGAAACAGAGGGAAAGAGAATATGGAGACGAATGTATGGTGTTAGTGGATGATGCCAAGGAATTAGGGGCTGGGGTGTGAGGGCAAGTGGCAATGTTGAGTCAAGTGGTTAGAGTAAACCACACTGTGAAAATAAGACCTGAACACAGTTTTGAAAGAAAGATCTGCAGAAATAGGTCAAAGAGGGGAGAATGTTTTGGGAGAATGTTTGGGTATAGCTAGCTCAAAGACCTGGAGGTGGCCATGCCTGATATTATTGGGGAACAGCACAGAAGCCAATGTGATCGAAGGGGGGTGAGCTAACGGTAGGTCTTAAGGCAGAGAGGTGAGAGCTGGGTCACAGGAAGCCTTGAAAGACATTGTAAGAACCTTGGCTTCAATTCTAGGTGAAGAGTCATCACAGAGTTCTCAGCAGAGGAATGACACAATCGGACTCGGATATTTAAAGAATCTGGCTGCCGTGTTGAGAATAGCCTAGGGTTGGGGATGAGGAATCAGAGAGACTGGTTAGGAAGTTATTACAGTAATTCAAGTGAGAGATGGTGGCTGGGACCAGGATGATGGGAATATAATTAGTGAAAAGTGGTCAGCTTTAGGATATACTGTGAAGGTCCGGGCAACAGAATTAGCTAACACACTGAAAGTAAGATGTGAGAGAAAGAGGGGAGTCAGGGGGTCCCTCCAATGTATATGGCTTACAAAACTGGCAGGTTGGAGCTGCCGTAAATTAGGATGTGAGGGTGCTGAATGGGGGTGAGGTGGTCAGTCCAGTCTGGATGTGCTGGATTTGAGATGTCTACCTGAGAATTTACCTTTGAACTTCTTAATTGAAAAGCAGCTTTGAGATTACAATAAATAGAATATTTGTCAGTCTAATCAATAATGTGTATTCACAAAGTAAGAGGTTCATTTGTAGAAAGGATTAGATGGCTTGTGCAGGGTTCCAAAGCATGACGATTGTTGTCATGAACAGTTGTTCTTTCAAACTGCAATCTAGGCATTGAGTCATAGCCTTGGTCCGAATCCTCTGACCTATTTAAGGGAAAACCTGTCAGGGGTAATGATTCCAGTCACCCGAGAAGGGGCTTATGAAAAGCCCCTTGTAATGAAGACATACAACTAGCACTCATTAAGAGTTTGCATCATGCCAGACACACTGTCCCATGATCTCAGTCAAGGCTCACACCCGTCCTGTGACTAGGTCCTGGAACTATTTCCCAGCTTACATGAAAGGAAAAGAAATCACACAGAAGTTAAGCACTTTGCTAGTAAGGCACAGAACTGGGATTTAAATCCAACATTCTGACTTTTGAGTCTAAAAGTTTTGCACCTTCTCCCTGCAGCTTAAGTGTTCAAAACCTGTAAAAATACAGTCAGCACTCAGAAGGTAACTTTGACAGCCAGTCACCATGTCTTTTATGGCAACTGAGGTTAGAATGACAGGTGCTACGAGGGCGGGAGGAGCAAGCATGTGACTAGTTGGCACTCAGGGAAGATGGGGGTGGAGTTACCGAGAGTATAAGAGTTAAAGACCTGGGAGGGGGAAGATTAGAACTCCAGATATCAAAGACAAGTTTTTCAGCTTGATTCTCCCTAAGATTAATTGTCCTCTGGAGAAAGCCTGTTTCAATAAAACCCAGGGGAGGTTTTTATGACATTAAGTGATTGTAATCATACCTTGGATGGATTGCAGGTTCAGCTCCACCCCACCTCAAGTCACAGCTTTTTTTAAAAAAAGCAACTCAAGTCACAGAATTTTTAAAGCAACTCACAAAATCTTTTGATTTCCCAGTGCTTACAGAAGTTATGTTTATGCTACTGAGTGTACAATAGCATTATGTCTTTAAAAAAAACAACATACCTTAATCAAAAAATACAGTTGATTGCTAAAAATTACTAACCATCATCTGAACCTTCAGTGAGTCATAATCTTTTTTGCAATAGCAACATCAAAGATCGCTGATTACAGAGCATCATAACAAATATACTAATAAGAGTCCTCAAAAACTTTGAAATTTCAGAATTACTGAAAAGTGACACAGAGGCATGACGCGAACAAATGCTGTTGGAAAAACGGTGCCAACAGACTTGCTCATCTCAGGGTTGCCTCAGATTTTCCATCTGTAAAGAAAGCAGCATCCACAAAGTGCAGTAAAATGAAACACAGTAAAATGAGGTATGCCTGTCCTTTAAGTTAATGAAAAGTACATACATGGTGAACTTGTGCATAAAAGGATAATTTGTTTAAAGTGACCTAGAAAGAAGAATTTTATACTGAAATTTTATTGATTTTACAGGTGGTGAATTGGAGTCTAATTTAAAGTCTGCCAGTGGCTAAACCCTTTATTAGCACTTACACATTAGGTTTAATTGAGAATTCCCTTTTTCTCTTTTTACAGCTAGCTTTATTATGACTTCCCTGGTAGCTCAGATGGCAAAGGATCTGCCTGCAAAGGGGAAGACCTGGATTCAATCTCTGGGTCAGAAAGATCCCTGGAGTATTCTTGCCTGGGAAATCCCAGGACAGAGGAGCCTGGTGGGCNCTCTTTTTACAGCTAGCTTTATTATGACTTCCCTGGTAGCTCAGATGGCAAAGGATCTGCCTGCAAAGGGGAAGACCTGGATTCAATCTCTGGGTCAGAAAGATCCCTGGAGTATTCTTGCCTGGGAAATCCCAGGACAGAGGAGCCTGGTGGGCTATAGTCGGGTTTACAGTCCATGGGGTTGTAAAGAGTTGGACATGACTGAGCAACTAACACTTTTATTTTTCTCTTTATTATGACTAAAGAGAACCTCTAGGGCAGTCTCCGTCAATAGATCAACTATGGAGACATCCACAGTGTACACGTCAGGTAGTTCCCCGAAGCAGGCAGGGTACACAGGACATCATTCCTTTTGTTAGTACTTGCTCACCTTCAGAGAGAGGAAACCTTCTTTAACCCAGACCCACACAGGAAATGACAGTTGATAAAAATCTTTAAATACATTTAAGATGGAAAATGGCTGAGGTGCTTTGTTTGAGCATATGCCTTCTGGCATCTTTTGTTTTTTAAATGAAAGAACCACTGTGCTTATCAATCACTTTATGTCTTTGGCGTTATTTACACTCCTTTTGTTCTAAGTTTTTGACGTTTTATGCTCAAGTGATTGAAGAGCCTTTCTTGCAAGGCATTTGTCTGCTATCTGGTGGTCAGACAGAAAATTGCACTTTCAAACACAAAAACCATGTCTTCTGAATCACATTAGAAAATAAAAATAATATTTCAAATTGGCATTCAGAAGTCCATTGTCTCTCATCTTATTAGCACGTGGGTCCTGTTTTAGGTTGAATCATTGTTGGTTTTTTTTTTTAATTTCAATGAGGCTTCAAATATCCCTTTCATTATAATATCCTAACATTTATACAGAGAAATTTTTGTTTCATTTTTAGTGTACAGAGCTATCCTCTGGTGTTAGGGAACCAAAACACGGAAAAGAGAGATTGAGTCATTCTTGGAATCAGGAGGAAAACTGGTGTTTCACAAGATGATTCTGAATTGTTGGAATGGTAGGTAAGATCTAGGCTTTTCCCTGGTTCACATTCTTTATAATACACACACACACACACACGAACAAAAAGGAAAGGCTTTTCTTGGCAGTAATTATTCACTTTTTATGATTTTCCATTTTGATATCCAGGCCCAAAGCAGTGTGGCAACTGTTCAGTCTATTCCAGCATTCCTAGAAAGACAACTGCATCAGCTTCTCTCTCTAGGTTTTCTCTTCTATAAGTTAAGTCCCGAAATCCCCTAAATCATATGCACACCCAACAGGAGGTAGGCTTACCCTACCCATCTGCAAGTAACTCTGAAAATCTGTAAGCAGAGGCAGGATGACCGTGAAACTAATGAGGCTTAAGCTTTGGGCTCCTCACAGCAGCCAGCCCTGCGAGAGGCCCTAGCAAACATTTTCATACCATCGTGTGTTTCTATATGATCTGCAAAAAATAAAGTCTTTTAATGTAAGCTGTTAAAACCATTTTTCACTATGACTGGTCCTTCTTTATATTTCCCCTCCAGTGGCCTTGGGCATTTTGAGTTTAGGCCAAGAGTACATTGAGTTACAGATACTCAATTTTATCTGTAATTTATAAAGACAGCTTGGAATGTTTCAATAAAGTGAGAAATTATAAACTCTTGATATGGATATTTATGGATATCATTTTGTCACTTTAAAATGTATTTAATGATGAACTGAGAGGACATTCCAGTTCATATGACTGAAATATGAAAAGAAAAGGTCACAAAAATGAGTGATTAAAATCAATACCATTTAATCTGACATTGAAGAGAAAATTGTAGCAACGGAAACAATAAAATCAGATCCTATCCAAAAAAGCAATTCATTAAGAGGTAAAGATAAGCTTGAATGGAATTAATAAGTAAGCTCTTGGCTTGCTAGATAATCCAATCAAAAGAATGTTTTAATATTTCACATGAACAGAGGGGGAAAAGATTTGTTTTTTTGTAGATTTGATGAGAAATACTGACAAAGGAATAAAACTTTAAAAGCATGTAATGCATTTCCAGTATATTACAGGGAGGACACCAATATCAATATGTTTACAGACGGTTGTCCAAAAAAGAATCAACTGCCAGGCATTTCTGCAGCAAGGATGAGTTTATTTGTGATCAGCAGAGAATTGCAATCTGGGGTCTGCAACCATGCTGAGCCACATGCAAGTCCCTGAATAGCAAGAGAAGAACACAGAGGGAAAAAGGAAGTCTGGAGGGCTTTGGCAGAGTCCAGAGCTTTTCACTGGCTGAAGCCCTCTGCCAAGAAAGAAGGAGAGTCTTTCCCCTTCCAGATGGGCTCTGCTATACTTGCAGGCCATGAGAACTCCTGTTCTGGTTTCCAGACTCTGTATAACTGAGGTTTCTCTTTGCTAATTTTTTATAAGAGTATTGTCAATTCAAACAGAATTAATATTAAGATAAATCACTGAGCAAAAACTGTCCTATGAATTTATGACTTATATATGACAGAAACTTTTCCAAATTAATCACAGCCCTAAAAAATTAATTTGATGTTCCAAATATGCTATAAAGTTGTAAAAAATTCATCTCAACTTCCAAAAGTAAAAAAAAAAAAAAAACAAAGTTTAATCAGCCAAATTTCAAGGAGATGGCTGAAAGATCTTTTTTCATGGAAAATATTTTTAAATCAATGTTGTATCATGAGGCAATTCAAAGAATAGACATCAAAAAGAAAAAAGAGAGAGAAGAAAAAGAACAAAAGAGCAAGAAAGGGAAAGTTAGGAATTATGTAATATCTGCGTTTCATGGTATTTGTCAAGTTGGGAAACTTTATAATTTCTTGTGATTTGTATTCTCACACTAAATAAGTATGCAGCTTTTCACAGAGTTTTTAAATTACTTTTCTTAACAAGTATTGTTTTCCAACTCTCCTCAGTATAAGTTTCAGGCCCCTCAAAACCAGCATCTACTTGTATACACACCTTTACTGTAACTGTTACCAAGGATAAGTTCCTTCTCAATTCTTCTAAAGCAAGGGCTCTTTCTCTCTCATACACACTCAACAGTAATTAATTTCCTATAAGAATAAAAACCAGGGGGCTTGCATCACTAATTATTAGAGATATGCAAATCAAAACTATGATGAGGTACCACTTCACACTGGTCAGAATGGCCATCATCAAAAAGTCTACAAATAAATCAATGCTGGAGAGGGTGCAGAGAAAAGGAAGCCCTCCTACACTGTTGATGGGCATGTAAGTTGGTGCAGACACTACAGAGAACAGTGTGGAGGTTCTTTTAGAAAACTAAAAAGAGAGTTGCCATATGATTCAGCAATCCCATTCCTGGGCATAAGTCCAAAAAAGATGAAAACTCTAATATGAAAAAATACGTGTACCCCAATATTCATAGCAGCACTATTTACAATAATCAAGATATGGAAGCAGCCTAAATTTCCACCAACAGATGAATATATAAAGAAGATACATAAACATATATATAATGGAATATTACTCAATCACCAAAAGAACCAAACACTGCCATTTGCAGCAACATGGATTATCACACTAAGTCAGACAAAGACAAATACCATATGATATAACTTACATGTGGAGTCTAAAAAATAATATAAATAAATTTATTTACAAAACAGAAACAGGCTCACAGACATAGAAAACAAACTTATGGTTACCAAAGTGGAATGGGGAGGGGAGGATAAATTGGGAATTTGAGATTAACAGATACATACTAAGACACACACACACGTGTGTGTGCTCTGCTAAATCACTTCAGATGTGTCTGACTCTTTGTGACCAATGGACTATAGCCTGCCAGGTTCCTCAGTCCATGGAATTCTCCAGGCAAAAATTACTGGAATGGGTTGCTGTGTTCTCCTCTAAGGGATCTGCCTGACCCAGGGATAGAACCTGAGTCTCTTATGTCTCCTGCATTGGTATTAATGCCACTTGGGAAGGACACACACACACACACACACACACACACGAGATAACAATAAAGATTTATAAAGAACATGATATCTTGTAATAACCTATAATGGAAAGGAACCTGAAAAAGATTCCAGCAGATCTATAACTGAAATCAACTTTGCTGTACACCTGAAGTACTATAAAAAAAAACAAAACTATACTTCAATTAAAAAAAGGTTTAAAAAAATCCAATTGTTTCCAAAAACTATTTGATTAACATAACAAAAGACACCTTTGTTTTCATCACAGGAAACACCAAGGGTTTTAGGGGCTTTATGCCAGGGAGGGGGTTAAAGACCAAATACAGTCCTAACTGTGTATTCAAGAGAGATTGGTTCCAGGATGCCAAGGATACCGAAACCCAAGGACGCTCAAGTCTCACATAAAATGGTGTAGCATTTGCATATAAACTATGCAGCACATCATTTGGTTCACTTTAAACCACCTATATTTTACTTTTAATACCTGTTACAATGTAAATGTTATGGAAATACTTGTAAATAAAATGTAAATGCTATGGAAATAGTTGCAGGTGTGTGGCAAACTTGAGGGTTACTTTTTTAACTTTACGAAAACTTTTTTCCCCAATATTTTCTATCTGAAGTTGCTGAATCCTTGGATGCAGACCTAGAAGATATGGAGGGATAACTGTATTTTTTGTTATAAACAATATCGTTCAGGGCTGTGTCACAGGACCCAGAGGTAAGAATCAGGAGATCGGAAATATACAAAGTGTAGTGAATATTCAGTTTACCAATATACTCAGCTTACGGCACACAATCACACAACCTTGAACAAAGTCAGTCATGCAAAAAAAAGAGAGCAAAGTTACGAACCACTCTGGAGAGAGACCCAAGAAGTGGCGTCTCAGCCTGACAGATGGTCTCCAGCTCAGCAACAGGTCTCACGCTTATCTGGAAGGTGCCTTCTGTACCGACAGAGTTTCTGGCAGCATCCCTTTGGAACAGCTCTCAACAGCTTCAAGTCTGCTCAATTCGCTCATGGCCTCGTTGTATGAGTCTGCTGGTAGGGTGAAACAATTATGCCCTCTGGGGTCTTGCCTCAGTGAGATCCCCTTCAGTTTCAGTGAAGTCTTTCCATGGACATTATTGGACAAATTTATTATCTAAAACAACACCCTCACCGTCCTATACTGGACGTTTCAAAACAACTAACAATGGCAGTCCACACTGGCCGCTGTGACTCCGTTTTGAATTATTGTTGTACTCAGCTAAAATCCTCTGAGTTTCACACACGATGAGTAGAAATCATAACACAACGGAAATCACATCATAACAGGCTCCTGTAACCACAGAAAGTGAAAGTCACTCAGTCGTGTCAGACCTTTGCGACACCTTGGGCTATACAGTCCATGGAATACTCCAGGCCAGGATACTGGAGTGGGTAGCCTTTTCCTTCTCCAGGGGATTTTCCCAACCCAGGGACAGAACCCAGGTTTTCCCCATTGCAGGAGGCTTCTTTACCAGCTGAGCCAAAAGGGAAGCCAGTAGCCACAGAACCAGCCCCAAACTGGCTTTGTCCTATTCCTAATAGATGCTGCGGTATTTTGCAGAAAAACAACAAAATTGCAAGTCACACAGCTGGAGCATGCATGGAGGAAAAATTACAACCTTAAACACTACCTGGAACCAAAGTTTTGGGAAACCAAAGGTCCAGAACTTGACCGGAGCCTGAAGAAGTGAATGTTCTGAAACCTCGGAAGATTGTGCGCTGAAGCCTCTTTATATGCTGTTGTTTAGTCGCTGAATGGCCAAATCCCAAAGCCCTCCAGTGGGAACCTGCCCCGCCAGTGCTTCTGCATACTAGCCCTGCTCTCCAGTTCATAATATGCTTGCCCTCATCTCAGACTGGGAAGACATATTTGAGTCCCTCCTCCCGTCTCCTTGCAGGTGGACCTCTCAAAAACCGGTGCCACAATACTGGAGTCTGTGAGCCTCTGGCAGTGAACCCTTGGTTCGGTCACATTGTTACCTGATTGATTAAATTTTGAAGGAAGTCCTTTGTTAGGACTTTAATCTGAGGTAAGCACTCACAATGGAGAAGGAAATGGCAACCCAGTCCAGTACTCTTGCCTGGAAAATTCCATGAACTGAGGAGCCTGGTGGGCTACACAGTCCATGGGGTCGCAGAGTCAGACATGACTGAGCAACTTCACTCACTTCACTCAAGCACTCACAAAGGATTTTTTAAAGGTTCAAAATTAGAATGTAACAATTATGATAGGTTTATGGGTTTACTGAAGAATCTCTATACCTTGTGGGGTTTTTTGTTTCTTTTTTTTGTCCCCCAGCAATGTTTTGGTGACTTTCTCCCTTGCAGTCCTTATTGGCAATATCATGGACAGAATCCACAATTTTCTGGTAGCTAATTTTATTGAAATTAAATCTGATTTTATTTAAAATTGCAATCTTTATGTTTGATACACAATTCTACAGAGTGTACATAAGCTGATGTTCAAAGTGTGGTTGATAGATTCTTTCTGGCCCATAGGTTTGCTACTGGTCAGAGGCAAAGTCAGTGAGAATAAGCACTTGGCAGCTTGTAAGGTTACCTGACAGGTCTTCCCCAGTGTCTCAGTAGTAAAGAATCTGCCTGCAATGCAGGAGCTGCTGGAGACTCAGGTTGGATCCCTGGGTCGGAAGATCCCCTGGAGAAGGAAATGGCAACCCACTCCAGTACTCTTGTCTAGTGAATCCTATGTACAGAGGATTCACCTGGCAGGCTACAGTTCATAGGGCCTTGAAGAGTTGGGCAGGACTGAAGCGACTTAGCACGCTTGCACAGTGACCTGATGTTGATGTAACATCCAGGCCCCTCCTCTAAGTTCCACACTTCATCACATGGACAAAGTGACACCTCCAAGGCCCTCATCCGTGAACCTTGAGGGTCAAAGGGAATTGGGATGAAGTGGACATTTGTCCACACCTTCTTCTCAGGTACCACATTCCCTGCAAATCCTGCTGGCACAAACCTTGCCTGGGGCCCCACAATCGTCAGTCTCTTTGCTTATGTATGTCCACACTCCTCAAGGAAGCTGTCTCAAAATTCTCCTAAGAACACTCTCACGGCACTCAGCTGCAGAAGCAATGGCAGCATTGGGGAAATGATAGATTTCTGCAATCTTCCAGCTGGGGAGTGAGTTTCTAGCAATTTTTTTTTCCCTTAAAGTCACCTCTACTCTTTATGAGAGATTGTCTTGAAGCTCCCCTCTCTCGCATGGCTTGGCCTGGTTAAGAATGGAGGTGGAGACTGACAGCTTTCTCTCCAAAACCTGCATTTCCTATCTCTCTCCCTCTCTCCCCTGTTTGCTGGTACCTGAGGGGTTGAAGTGGAGCTGGGCTAGTTCTACTACCTCTTAGAAAGTCCAAGGTTTTCTTTAGATTATGGGAATGTATGGTAATTTCTGATTTCAGCTTTGGACTTTAGCCATAATTCTAGCCAACAGAAAACCAAATTCTCTCAACATCCTATTATATCTGCCTTAGTAGATTGCATTCTGTTTGAGAAGAAAAGGTTGAAACCACCTGTGATGCTTAATTTTATGTCAACTTGACTGGACGAAGCAGTTCCCAGAGACCTGCTAAAATGTTTCCTGGTGTGTCTGTGAGGGTGTTTCTGGAAGAGGTTAGCACTGGGATCAGTAACCCAAGCAACTATCACTCTCACCTGTGCAGGTGGGTAGTCATCCAGTCCATTAAGGGCCAGAGTAGAACAAAAAGGCAGAGGAAGGGTGAATTTGCTCTCTGCTTGAATTGGGACATCTGTCTTCTCCTGGAGTCTAACATAGGTGCTCCTGGTTCTCCGGTTTGCAGACGGCCAGGCTTGAAATATCAGACTCCATAGTCACAGGAGCCAATTTGTATAAGAAGTCTCCTCTTATATATATATCTATATTATGGGTTCTGCTTCTCTGGAGAACCCTGACTGATACATGATCCTGTTCGCTGTTGCTTTCTACACAGGCAGCTGGGAACCCAAGCAGCAGCTATGCACAGTAGTCTGACTTCTGATGAGGGACAGCAATCCAGAGTCCAGAAAATTCCTGACCTTTACTCAGCTGCTTCCTTTTCTAATAAGGAAGCCACATCTAGACTTCCATATGCAGGCAGTCTGTTTCTCTGAAAGACTTTGCAAGGATTAAAATGTGCTAATATCCATGAAGCTCTTAGAACAGTACTTGGAACATGGTAAGCACTTAATAAATTTTACCTGTTAACTCTGTCAACTTTGTCTACTGAGGATGCATTTCCTGGCATCTTACTTCAGTGAAAGGGTACTCGTGGATTGACTGCAAAAATGGCTCAGTTTTCTGTCCCTCTGTGTATCCATGCCCTTTGCAATGAACTTCTCTTTTCAAAAGATAGAGTTCACCCCTAATCCTTGAACGCGGGTTGGTCTTGTGACTTGCTTTTGTCAGAAGAATGTAGTGGAGGTGACATTGTGTCAGTCTGACTTTTAACTCTCAAAAAAGGCTTTGTGGACTTTTGCTTTTGCTATCTCTTTTTTTCATTTTTTAAAAATTTATCTTAATTAGAGGTACTTTACAATATTGTGGTGGTTTTGCCATACATTCACATGAACCAGCCATGGGTGTGCACGTGTTCCCCACCCGGAACCCTCTTCCCACCTCCCTGCTATCTCGATTTCTTTTCCCTTGCCAAGCCCAGACCATCCTGTTGGAGGATAAGACACCATGTGCAGGACTGCTGAGGCACCTCAGTTGGGAGTCAACCAACCTAGAACCTCAGCTACTGAGCCGATGGGCAACTGATTCGGACACTCGGAGAACCGCAGCCAAACCTACAAGGACATCCTTTCAGAGCTCAGCATAAGTTGGTGGGCTTCAGAATTAAAACTGATACATGAGTCTTGTTTTAATCCAAGATTGGAGATAGTGCTCCGCCTCCAATCAATGTCTGTCTCAAAGCTATTCTGGACTCCTTCCATACCTCTCAAATCCTACTCAGATTTTACCATCTATTTAAATTGGTATCTAAGAAGAGTCTTCGAATTCACTGGGTATTGTGTTATCTCACCTGTAGGTGAACCCCATTTTTTATATCTGCGTTACTTTATGGTTCTTTTCCTAACTTGTCTTGAATAGAGTTGTTAGTATGCGACTCTTCCTGGATTTCCTGCAGCTAACAAACGATACCCAGTAGGCATGTGGGTATGACCTAGGCTAGCCAGTCATGCCACCTGTTTCCAATAGTGCCTCAGGAGGAAAGCACCAGAGCCAAGCATGGCCATTCAGAGTCTGCCTACATGCTCCAGACTGTAAGAATAAGAATCCAGTTTCCTTTTTAGATTAAGAGCTATAAGGACCTGTGCCAGATGGTGCAAAGACTAAGGGAGGAAGAGAGAAGGAAGAGAGACCAAGTTGCAAGGAGAATAGGGTCACAAACAAAAAGAGGAGGGACAAGCAGAGCTTAGGAAAGAGCTGAGGTGAGAATTCTGTCAACAGTGAGATCTCAGACCTGACCTCCTTTGCCAATAGTGAATTCTTTTTTCACTCAAGCTCTATTGAATCTTGTTTTGTTTACTTGCAATGAAACAGAATCCTTCCAATCAACCTGTGAATTGAAGGTTAATAGGAATCATCATCCTAGGGCTTTATCATTTCTAAGTAGGTTGACAATATCTTCTGTTGTCTAAACTGGGGCACTTTTGAGAGTTAAAGGGGGTGCTATTAGTAATTATTCTGAGAAGACAGATGTTAGCTAAGACTGTCCCTAGATTTCCTAGGGGAAAAAAAAATGAGCCTGGGTCTGCAAAGCTAAGGACCAGATGCTGGAAAAGTGTTATCAAAAATTCAGGTATAGACTCCGTAAGGGTCACTTTCTGTGGCAGCCATTAGCCTCTCACTCTTACATCTCTTTTAGAAACAATACAGTTAATGAAAAAAAAGCCCATAGGAAGCAAGATTTATTGGACAGGTAGCAATTAAACTCTTTGCAATTTGAAATTGTATTCATGTAGCATATTTCTTCAAGTTCTGTTTGTAATCATTCTAACACAAAGAAAGGACCAAAAAAAAAAAAAAGGTGCAGTTCTTAGTCTAAGTGTGGTAATTTTACTTTGGGATACTGTGGGTTTTCCTTTGGGGTTGGGAGGGAGGGATTAAATAAATATATTTAAATTAAATGTTGAACATATTGTTATATAAATGTCACACACAGATAAAACTTTGTGCTTGCCACACCAAAAAAAAAAAAAAAAAAAAAAAAAAACCACACAAAAACAAACAAAAAAGACCCACTACAAAATGTGGCTAACACTAGTGAAATGTTATGATTTTGATTAACTTTTATTTTTCAGGGTAACCTAAAGCAGTTGAGACAATAATACTTATTTTCCCAAACCCCTATTTCAAATGCAGTGATTTGGGGGAGTTTGGAGGTGGGGAAGGACTAAAGAAGAGTAGGTAGTTCTGTGTTCCTTTGGAGAGCAGCCGTGGAGAGGACCATTAATACAGGACTAGAGTCCAGTCAGAAGTGGTACTATGGTGCCCATCTTGTTTGGCTGTTGACTTGAAACCCAGTTTTACCCTTCATCATTTCTCCCACGGAGTAAGCAACCAAATATTTGGGGATAAACCAGCATTAAAACATTGTGTACGTGTGCAGAGGGAGTGGTGGTGGTGATGGTCATCTACATTGTTTACATCAACCTCCAGATTCAGGGTTTTTTCCAATGAGTTGGCTGTTTGCATCAGGTGGCCAGTATCAGCATCAGGTAAAGCTGCAGCATCAGTCCTTCCAATGAATATTCAGGGTTGATTTCCTTTAGAATGGACTGCCTTGATCCCCTTGCAGTCCAGAGGACTCTCAAGAGTCTTCTCCAGCACCACAATTTGAAAGCATCAGTTCTTCGGTGCTCAGTCTTCTTTATGGTCCAGCTCTCACATCTGTACATACTACTGGGAAAACCATAGCTTTGACTACACAGACCTTTAGTGATGGTTGGCAAAGTGATGTCTCTGCTTTTATATTTATGTTCTATTTTTTTAAAAATAAGAGTTTCTCAATAATTAAGACTTTCTTCTCTTTAAAAGTTCTGGTGTTGAGTTCTCAGTTCACATGTACTTCATGAGTGAGCTACTGAGAATTGAGATAAGCCCCCAAAATAATCTGGAAGCCACTCTGTGAAGTTGACAAGTGAAAAGTAATTTCTTTTATGAAATATTAAGCACCCGTGCCATATGTAATTACTCATTTCAGGGAAAATTGAGATGATACAGACACAAATGGATATACATAAGACAAGCAGAGAAAATCACTAAGGAGGGGCGCAGACACCACAGTGAGATTTGATGATGGAGAAGATAACATCAGACCTGGAAAAATTAGAAAAAGCTTCTTGGAAGAAGCACCATCTGAAACGGGCCATGAAAGTCGAGGATTTTTTTTTTTTTTCAGGGGAAGGAGAAGCATTTCAGAAATAATCAAAAGCTCAAGGGAAGAAACGCTCGGGAGTTTCCAGGAATAAGTAGTGGTCAACTTGAATGGCAAGACAGAGAATGGGTAAAAACAGGGCTATTCAGTCAGGAAGTACGCATCTCAAACCGTGCATTAGGCCCAAGTGTGGCCTGAGATGCCTATTTCCCAACTAGACAGCACTTTTACCCATTCTCTGTCTTGTAGCATGGGGCTTCCTTCATAGCTCAGCTGGTAAAGTATCCACCTGCAATGCAGGAGACCCCAGTTCAATTCCTGGGTCAGGAAGATCTGCTAGAAAAGGGATAGGCTACCCACTTCAGTATTCTGGAGCTTCCCTTGTGGCTCAGCTGGTAAAGAATCCGCCTGCAATGTGGGAGATCTGGGTTCAATCCCAGGGTTGGGAAGATCCCCTAGAGAAGGGAAAGGCTACCCATTCCAGTATTCTGGCCTGGAGAATTATTGCTAAGAGTCAGACATGACTGAGCGACTTTCAAAAAAAAAAGTTAGCATAGGGCTTCCTTAGTGGCTCAGTGGTAAAGAATCAGCGTGCCAATGTAGGAGACATGGCTTTGACCCCTGATCCAGGAAGATCCCCTGAAGAAGAAAATGGCAACCCACTCTAGTATTCTTGCCTGGAGAACACGTGAAGCCTGCCATGCTACAGTCCATGGAGTTAAAAGAAGTCAGACATGACTTAGCAGCTAAACAAATGTTAGCATCTTAGCCTGACCCTGCACGTTCTCTCTCTCTCACACGCATACACATACAACCATCACCACCACAAGCAAACATTTTGGAATTTTTAGGTCATAATCTAATACAGTCCTGTATCTTCACCACAGAACACTGGCAGTCTCTCATTGCATTTAACTTCATCTTGGAGAAAAACTTGCAGTATTTTTCAGCGTCATGGAACCCCATGATGGTATTTCATAGACCATGTACCAGATTTCCAAACCATCATATTTCATGTTCAATGTTTTGCCTTTGTGAGGGGAGGGCGCTATAAAGTTCTTTTCCATCATCATGTTAGTATTTTGGTTTAAAGAGTCTTGAGTAGAAATCTTATTATTATTTTCTTGAGGGACCTCTTGGAGGATTTTGAGCAAAGGAATAAATGCAGGGGGAGTTATCAAGCATCAAGATATAGAGAAATATATATGAGTATACATGCTAATTGGGAAAACAGTTTAAAGCTCACAAAAGAGTGGGTTGCCATTTCCTTCTCCAGGGGATCTTCCCAACCCAGAGATCGAACTCAGGTCTTCCGCATTGCAGGTAGATGCTTTACCATCTGAGCCACCGGGGAATCCTATTCATAGGTAGGAATATTAAAAAATGTGTAAGAGAAGACAGTTGGAGACTTTTCCAAAGTGAAAATCTAAAGAATCTAAGAACTGATGCGAATGACAAATAAGGAAGATCAGTAAATCTGTACAGAGAATAGCAGTATCTCCAGTAAAAATAAAGGTGTCGAGAGAAGTAAAGTATGGCTTTGGACAAAAGGCTTATGAGTTTCCTTAGTGCTGTATTACATGTGAAGTTAAATGTGACAAAATTTTAATTATTTAAAGGAGTAATTAGTTGGTAATAGGAAAGAATGAGGAGATAATAAAAAATCTTCATAAGAAGACTCCTTGCTTCCACACATAGGAACCAGCATTTAAGTTGCATCACATGCTCATTTAACCGTGAGGGGCCAGAGAGAGAACAAATTTAAATAATGAATATGATTCCTCTTGTTTGATGACTGAGATGTGAGCTGTGTTTACTGTTCCCAAAGGCGTCAGTTCTTGCTCACCTCTAGAAGTATGGACACTGGTCTACATGATTGTGGTAATAATGTTAGCCCAATCTCAATTTTTGCCTTTCACATTGGTTTTAGAACCTAACCCCTGAGTAGCATGATCTCACATTGTGGTCTGTGAAGGAGAAAGATGAAAAACTTAACATCCAAATAATCAGGTGTCTGGAGCAAAATCCCTCTATATTCATGCTTTAAGAGAATTTAAATTTGATAATGAAGACAGTACTTCCAATCTGGTATCTAGTACTTTTACTTCCCAGCAGCATAATACCACTTTGGTCAGGTTGAAACACTGCACAATCTTGCAGCTCTTTCAGAAAAATAATGAAAACAATTAGAAAGACACAATCACATGCAATGGTGAGAAAATAGTATTACTATCGCCCAATCTTTCCCCATAAATGTGAAATATCCTTGACTCATCTCCACACTGTGTATTTATTATAAGCCCTTATAGCAAGGGATTTTGTTTCTTTCAGGTTTTTTTTGTAGCACCAAATAGACACAGTGGCTAACAATAAATAATTCTGAAAAGTCATTGCAATATTTATCGCATGTCAGAAACTGTCTGAATCTATACGTTTATCCATTTCTCTGGCTTGATATATTCTTCATGAGAGTAAGCTGCAACATAAGATTGAGTTCCCATGCTGTTTCTGCCACTGATGTGGTTTGCTGATCACACTTTACTAATCTCTTTGTATACTACAATTTCAAAGTACTTTTTATATACAGTGACACATTTATTTTAATGTAATGGTATCCCCCAAGCCACAGAAAATGCGCAGACATATGAACTCTTGTGTTACAGTGTGGGTTCAAATCCCAGTTCCATCTGCTGTATAACCTTGGACAGGTCACATACCTGTGCTTCAGTTTTCTTGTCGATAAAATGGAACCTACTAAAGAGAGTTGTTGAAGGGATTCAGTGACAGAGTCAGAACTTAGTAAGAGCTATGGGTCAGTTATGAGTAAATTATTACCTACCTCACTGGTGTCTAACTATGGTTTTGGATTCCTTGAGCAGCGTATTTGTGTAGTATTTTAGAAAAACAAGCTTACATAAATATGTGCAGAGAGCCTTTTATGATTTCCATGGCATAAGGGATTTCATTTCTATCAGCTGTGAAGAAGGACCCATGAGAGGATAAACTCTAGTTAACTGCTAGAGCAAGTGTTGAGTTCCTCACAGCAAACTCCAAGGGGTGGCTAGATCTGTCTTGTTTGCCATTTTACATCCAAAACCTAGCATACAGTAGGTACACAATAAATGTTTGTTAGATGAATAAACACATGGAAAAGTCTTAACTGCTATGTGATTAATCTTTAGCTCAGATATATTCTAAGGATCAAATAAGAAAGGAAAAGTGATTTTTTTGAAAGCAGGAGATTTATAGATGGTGTCTCTAATCACAATGAAATGCCTTAGAGAAAAGTTGTTAATGAACACTGAAGGACATATTATTAATAATATGCTTGAATTTTCTTTTTAAAAAATTAAAATATTATATTTTACAAAGTTTATAAATGGAGTTCCATGTATGGATCATAACTCAGGGAGCTTTCATAAATAACAAGAAAGGCTGAGTTTTATTCATTGTAAAAACTCTGAATATGCAAACATGCCTATCTAAGTATTCTCAAACCCTTGAACCCTTTGAAGTAACTGATTTCAAGTTCATATATCTAAAAAGTATGAAGAGTCAATTCTGGTTCTAATTATGAAGTTCAGAAATTATAATGTCCATCAGTATAAAATAAATTGGTGAATTTTTTCAAGTTATCAGAAGGTATAACTCATTTATTTAATTTCATTCATTTATGTAATTGTTTATTCATTCAATAAGTATTCACTCAGTGCCTCTATTGTGCTGGGCATTTTTCCAGATGCTAGGAGACAGCAGTCCACAGGCAGTCACAGCCCTTTCTCAGAGATTGTATCATCTAGAGAGGGATGAGATGAGCAAGACTACTCCCATGTTTTGGGAGATTTTACCTCATGTTGGTCTCCCTGAATCTCTGGAGCATTGATTTCTACTTCATGAAGCTATGAAAGCTGGTCTTACTAAAAAGCTGTGTTCATGACAAATCCAAACTAGCCAAAAGATGAGAAATTCAGACATTATTCACACATCCACAAATACCTATAGATGTTAAAAATAATGTAGACAAAATAGCTCAATATCTCAGAGTCCTATGGGCACAGCTTAGTAAAATGAACTGAGATCAGATCACTTAGATTTGTCACGGTTAAAAACTGCATTTGTAAATTGGTGTAATCCATCTCTAGTGAAGTTCCTCAGAGACAGCCTTGAATTCTTAAAAAGCTCCTGAATGATAGATTTTGCATTTAGACCTCAGCGTTGTCTTAAAAGATAGTGGTAGTTCACATAACTAGAGAATTCCCTATTGATTACATGATTGAGGAAGCACAAAATCTGTTATTCTTTCCAAAGTCAATTGTAATTTAAGCCCATTATCTCCCTGTGGATGTTCTATTTCAAATAGCAACAGAATCAAAATGTAAATGCCTCAATGAAAAGGTTTGAGGATTCTTTTAGCAAACTATGCTTTGTGTATTTTGCCTTCAAAAATCATCGCAGGAAAGAGTTTAGAAAAATCTGGCTACCAACCAGGTCAAAGGAAAGCACTAAATTTCACGAGGATCACTGATGAATTGTTACAAAACAGTTTCACTCTTTTAATATCTTACTCGTTTATGATACTAAAGTTTGAGCTTCATACAGGAGCAACCTATGTGTTTATTTTGATATGATTTTGGACATCTCAGTGGCTCTAATGTGATCAGTAGTAATAAAAGGCATTAATACAAGTTGTAGTAACTTTTTCCTTTTCTCTCTGGCTTCAGTGAACCTTTAGGGAACCACAAGAGACCTCTCTAAGTCTTAGGGATGGCTACTTTTGATGTAAACTTCACAGGAAGGCTTACATTTCAACAACTAGCTTTTACTAAAGAAAACTGGCCATTTGGGTGGTCATTTGTAAGCAGAATCAATGTGACATGTAATCTGCCCTTAGATGCCTTAGGTGTGATGGACTATCCCTTCACTTAGATGACTTGGCATACATTTATTAGCACTTAATATTATGCAAATGAAGCATAAAATACAAAGACTTCTAAAACCACCAATGTAAGCTATCTGCTCATTTGACAGCTGCTTCGGTAACACCATGACAATATTTATGCTGATGTGAAAACACATGAAAATATTAACCAACCACTTACAGCTAAATGAAAATATACCTTAAGCTCCAAATTTATACAATGTACTGAGATGTGTTGAAATGACCATTTCCTCATTATAAGGGTGCAATGATTCCCCTTTATGAGAGTATGTGGCATAGCCTGAATAACTTTAATATTTTTCTGTTAAATGATAACTAAAATATATGTTTTATTAAATTTTTCTTATAAAAATGAGAACTACCTCTTTCAAACTGAATACTACTCACATATTCTCCATTCATTCCCTTTAGTCATGCTTATCTCTTTTGTAAATCTATTTTACATAACATTCAGGGTCCTCACCCTTGCCCCCCACCCCCACCCCCCAGCTCCATTCTCTCTAGTAAAAAATGATATGTGTGCAGGGATGGGAATCTGTTACCATGGCAGGACACTGCTGAAATAGGCTCACCTCCTGGTTTCCTTACTGTCTGTCCTCTGCTGAGTCATGGACTATGAAGAATAGGAGAATTTGATACTGACAGTAATGACCACCTGAAAGGGCAAAATGAAACATGTGTGGTGGTTCCAACTGGTTTTATTTTCAAGAAAACAGTTCCTAAACTGAGCTGCTTAAATTTCTAATTTGGGGAACTATCTGAAATGTGAAATGAATTGTTTCTTGGGGAGTCAATGGCTGCATTTGAGAAAAGGGAATATTCAAACATTTCCCTCAGTTTTAATGATCTCTCTAGAATGTTTCAACTGGACATTTATTCTTTCTTCAGGTACATGTGTATGGCTAAGGTATTTAAGTGCCCAAATAATTATTGCTTCCTGCTAATGCCATAAAGTAAAAAATCAGACTTACGTGCCTAGATTCATAAGTTAAAAGTTATGATCAGTATAGATGCCTCTAACAGATAATTTTCCAGTATATGATACTTTCTGAAAGAAGATGTCTCACTGTCCATTTATCTACATGAACACATGTAATGAAGTAGGTATATTTTTACCCTGGAAGCAGCAGTAACTTTTCACTCACAATATTAATATCACTGGTTTCTATATGCCTAATTTGAAAAGGAATTATACTTTTGATCTTATATTGCCAAAAATATCCATTTTATATTTGAGAAAACTGATCTAGATTTTGTATGATGTATTTCTGTAGATATATGCACATCTATAATTTAATTTTGTAAAGCCCTAGGCTTTAAAATATCAGTGTAGGTAAAAAGAGTTGAGATTTCTTCGGTTTATCAGTCAAAAATATGAAGTTGACAAAAAATATTTAAAGAAGGGTTATATATAAATATTATATGAGGATCAGTTCATCCTTGTTTATATTCTCTTGCCAGATTCATAACACTTGGTAAGAAAAGACCTAATTTTGTAGCAGCTATACTCTGATAATATTTACTTTGTAGAATAAATAAACATTATATTCTGTTAGAACTAATAAGAATAGATTAAATAAAAAAAAACAAATAGTACTAGAGTTCTCTATCCTTGCTTCTAACAAACTAAAAGTTGACCTGAAACTGCCTCACTGTTAATGCATAATAAAATTCATGGAAATGGAAAATAAAAAGCCAATTGGTTCTAGAACCTGAATAGAGTATAAATATAGTATAATAACTTGCCATTTTCAGGAGGGAGCAGAGGTTGAATTTGCAATTAACTGGAATTCTCATTCGGACAACTCAGCATTACAGACGCGGAACAGGTCTAGGTGAGGGGCAATGTGGAGATTTCTTTTAAGTAGCGACAACCTTGAACTGATGCAGTTTGAACTATCGTCTAACAAGGGATTTGTTAATCTCTGGAAAAGCTATAGACCCAAGATTCACTTAACCCTGGCCTTGGTGATTTATGAGAAAGTCACAGACTTTATTCTTCTTGTACTGTTTCCATCTGCAGACTGGAAAACCTCTCCCTTCACACACTGAGAATTCTCACTGCAGTGAATGGAAGGTCCGTGTGTGGAAAGAGCCCGTGAGCGGCGGGGGTTCAGTCCCAGAGAAAGAAGGTATCGAGCTGTCTTGGTAAAGAATTTATACACCACGTGTTCACAGTTTCTTGACAGGTATAATTAGTGCTGTCTTTTCCTTTACTATGTGCTGGGATTCAGAAGCACGGTTTCAAATTTGTGACAATCGAGTGTTTGATCAAGGAGCGTCAAGGACCTGAAAGGGCGGAGGGAGAGTGAAGAGAAATCAGTGATTAGTATTCATTTGTCAACTACAATATGCGAAAAATATCAAAGGAGCACCTGCTTTATGAGACCGGTGAGGATTATTTTAGGTGTTATCATTCATGCAGTCTTCCATAGGCAGAAAAAAAAAAATTGATGTTTGCAAAGGAAGTAATTATCAAAGGAGGATGGAAAAGACACAGTTATTCCCTAGGATTAAATTTTTAAAAAATCAGTTTGGAAACATCTCAAAAGTAAAACATTTTTCCTCTCAATTCCAGATGACTCGGTTTTCCTTCACGAAGGCAAAGGAGAGATAAGCTTTCTATGTTATGACCCTGGCGCCCCTCCTGAGCATGTGCAGGCACAGCCTCTCTCTGACGGGCCCATCCTACCTTGTGACGCAGCCAGCAGGCCTGCTGCTTCTCCCACGAGGTCAGCCTGACACAGAGCAGAGCAGGCAGATGCCCCAGGCGGTCAGACCTGGGGGAGCAGCCTCCCCAGACACTCCCCCAGACCTGTCACCTGCCCACTGTCACGGAGTCATTTCTTTCAGAAACAACAGTGGTTTCAATCTTTGTTTTTAAAGCTGTGCATATTTTTATTTCAATGAATGTAGAACACCATATTAAAACAAAAAATTAAGGAATTGGTTGGGTTGATGTGAAAGTATGCGCTGGGTGTAGGTTTGCAGTCTGCCTCCTCTGCATCAGCACTGTCCAGCTCAAAGCCTTCTAGATAAGAGAAATGCCCCCAAAGCACCCTGGGCCTACAGAGTGGAACTGAAAGTCGAGCATGAGGCCCCTGCACTTCTTCAGGAATCACTTAACAAGATATTGCATTAAAATATCTGCCATTAATATTGTGACTATTACACCAACACTACTACTGTTACTACTGAGTGCTCATCAAGCCACATATTTTAACTTTTGCATGTTTTTTCTTATTTAATTTCCATAAGAGGCCATTTTAATGAATCTTAAACATTGAATAACTTCCTCCGAGTCCCTTAGCCTCCAAGTGACAGAGCTACCAAATGATTGAGTTTTTAATTACTTAACTTATCGTAGAGTTACATGTCCCAAGGGAATGGCACTCAGCAGGTGAATTTTAGTAAGAGGTTTGGGTCTCTTCATCTACCCCAGAGGGGAAGCAGGCCCATGGGATATGCCAGCAGCTGAGAGAACACCGGGCCTCCGAAGGGTGCGTCACTGAAATACCCACTGGGAGGAACCACCTGCACAAAATGTTCTCTATTTCTCTCATTCCCCTGATTTATAACTGAACAGATTAATGATTCTTAAAAAAAAAAAAAAGCCTTTCCCACACAGTTTAATTTTATTGATCAAATTGCTTTCCAATTTTTGAATGAGCCATTATAGTAGGCAGAATAATGACCTCTGAAATACGTCGATGTTCAAATCCCCAGAACCTGTGAATGTGTTAAGATTCCATGGTAGAGGGAAATTAAAGTTGTAGATGGAAGTAAGGTTGCTAGACAGTTGAAATAGGGAGAGTGTCCTGAACTGTCCAGGTGGGTCCATACCTTGTAATTAGAAGTGGAAGAAAGAGAGAAGAGTCAGGGAAGGGGAGGTGATGGTAGAAGCAGAGGTGAGAGTGGGTGCAATGTGAGGACTCTCCTGTCACTGTTGGTTTGGAGGGTGGGAAATGGAACCAGGAGGTAAAGAGTGCAGGCAGCCCCTAGAACCTGGAAAAGGCAAGGAAATGGATCTTCCCTGGAGTCTCTGAAAGCCCAGTGAGACTGTGCTGGGCTTCTGTCTTATAATACTGCTAGAAAACTAATTTGTATTCTTTAAAGCCAGTGGTCCCCAACATTTTTGGCACTGGGAACCAGTTTCACGGAAGACAGCTTTTCCACACATGGGGGTGGGGAGTGGTTCACGTGGTGATGTGAGTGATGGGGAGCTATAGGGAGCAGCAGGTGAAGCTTCCCTTACTCACCCTACTGCTCACCTCCTGCTGTGTGGCCTGGTTCCTAGCAGGCCATGGACTGGTACTGGTCCACAGCCCAAGGGTTGGGGACCCCTGTTTTATGACATTAAATGTGTAGTAATTTGGGGGGTAGCAATAGGAAACTAACAGACCTGTGATGATAAAGTACTTTGAGGCATAAGGCACTGTTTTAGAAGCAATTGGTGAGGGTTAATGCCAGCCTGGAGCAGTGTAAGACTGAATTCCTGGAAAGCTCATGCAAACGTGTCTACGGTGAGGGATGGGACACGTAAGGGTGGGTGCCGCTGAATAAAGATGTAAAGCAGCAGAGTTGTAAAAAGAAAGAAGCTTTGTAGCACGTATATCTGAATTTGAATCACAGTCCTATAACTTCCTAGCTGTGAAATCAGTAGACTTAAAAAAAAAATCCTACATGACTNAAAAAAAAAAAAAGCCTTTCCCACACAGTTTAATTTTATTGATCAAATTGCTTTCCAATTTTTGAATGAGCCATTATAGTAGGCAGAATAATGACCTCTGAAATACGTCGATGTTCAAATCCCCAGAACCTGTGAATGTGTTAAGATTCCATGGTAGAGGGAAATTAAAGTTGTAGATGGAAGTAAGGTTGCTAGACAGTTGAAATAGGGAGAGTGTCCTGAACTGTCCAGGTGGGTCCATACCTTGTAATTAGAAGTGGAAGAAAGAGAGAAGAGTCAGGGAAGGGGAGGTGATGGTAGAAGCAGAGGTGAGAGTGGGTGCAATGTGAGGACTCTCCTGTCACTGTTGGTTTGGAGGGTGGGAAATGGAACCAGGAGGTAAAGAGTGCAGGCAGCCCCTAGAACCTGGAAAAGGCAAGGAAATGGATCTTCCCTGGAGTCTCTGAAAGCCCAGTGAGACTGTGCTGGGCTTCTGTCTTATAATACTGCTAGAAAACTAATTTGTATTCTTTAAAGCCAGTGGTCCCCAACATTTTTGGCACTGGGAACCAGTTTCACGGAAGACAGCTTTTCCACACATGGGGGTGGGGAGTGGTTCACGTGGTGATGTGAGTGATGGGGAGCTATAGGGAGCAGCAGGTGAAGCTTCCCTTACTCACCCTACTGCTCACCTCCTGCTGTGTGGCCTGGTTCCTAGCAGGCCATGGACTGGTACTGGTCCACAGCCCAAGGGTTGGGGACCCCTGTTTTATGACATTAAATGTGTAGTAATTTGGGGGGTAGCAATAGGAAACTAACAGACCTGTGATGATAAAGTACTTTGAGGCATAAGGCACTGTTTTAGAAGCAATTGGTGAGGGTTAATGCCAGCCTGGAGCAGTGTAAGACTGAATTCCTGGAAAGCTCATGCAAACGTGTCTACGGTGAGGGATGGGACACGTAAGGGTGGGTGCCGCTGAATAAAGATGTAAAGCAGCAGAGTTGTAAAAAGAAAGAAGCTTTGTAGCACGTATATCTGAATTTGAATCACAGTCCTATAACTTCCTAGCTGTGAAATCAGTAGACTTAAAAAAAAAATCCTACATGACTCAGTTTCCTTCTTTAAAACGAGATTTAAAATAGTACCTAATACTCAAAGNAAGAAAGAAGCTTTGTAGCACGTATATCTGAATTTGAATCACAGTCCTATAACTTCCTAGCTGTGAAATCAGTAGACTTAAAAAAAAAATCCTACATGACTCAGTTTCCTTCTTTAAAACGAGATTTAAAATAGTACCTAATACTCAAAGGTCATTGGAAAAGACTCTGATGCTGGGAGGGATTGGGGGCAGGAGGAGAAGGGGACGACAGAGGATGAGATGGCTGGATGGCATCACTGACTCGATGGGCATGAGTCTGCGTGAACTCCGGGAGTTGGTGATGGACAGGGAGGCTGGGAGTGCTGCGATTCATGCGGTCACAGAGTCGGACATGACTGAGCGACTGAACTGAAACTGAATACTCAAAGAATTATTGTAAGGGTTAAGTAATTTTACATATATGAAGCATTCAGAAAAGTTCTTGGTGTGCCCCGATTCCTTAACAAATTTTATCCAGCATTATGATTGTTTTCTGGTTCAGGTTTCTGCTTGATGAGTCTGGGTTCCTTAAATTGAGTTTTTATCAGAGTCATCCTTTGGGACCTCTCAATAAGTGGGCTGGCAGTTCTGGCAGTGGTTCCCAGGATCAGAGCACAAGGCCCGTGACGGTGGCAGAGGAAGGTACAGAACAGGATGTAGTGGATACAATAAGGGAAGTGGGGCCCTGAAGAGCAGGAGGTGAGAGTCAGTGAGGCTACTGCCAATGGTCAGCTGCTGTGTGTTAATAGATTTGCTAAGAGGCAGCCTGTATCTGAACATAAATGAACTCTGGATCTGCCAACAGAAAGTCAGAGAAATTAAACAAGCTTTTGGTCTTGACTTCTTCAGAATGCTGACATCTCAAAAGGAATTTCTCTGTTCCTTTCACTTTTATTCTTTGGAAATCTGAGAATCTGAGTGAAATATGGATTTATATAGATTCACACTTTTAAAAATGAGATGCTTATGGGATGGAAAGCAAAATAGGTGAAAGGGATTAACAGGTACAAACTTCCAGTTATAAAATAAATCATGGGATATAATGGGAAACATATATGGGATATATGGGAAACATATATGGGATATATGAGGAACATGGGATATATATAGGAAACATAGTCAATAGTACTATAATAACTCTGTATGGTGATGGGTGGTAACTAGACTTATTGTGATGATCAATTTGTCATGTATTATAAATGTTAAATCACTATGTTGTTTGCTTGAAACTAATAATTAAAGTCAACCACACTTCAATTAAAAAAAATAAATGCTTAAAGAAATATAATACTGTTTCTCAAAAAAGTGATTATGGTATTTTTTTAAAAAATCCTATATTCATAGGTTTCTATAATATATTTATAAAGTGATCATACTTACTACATTTGAGAAAATGTAATCTATTCTTCCAGATAAACAAAGATGGAAGTTGGGGAAAAGACAACTGAGATGTACTTCAGGGGAATTTAAAATTAAAAGTAGACATAAGACACACTGTCCACACACTACTTACATTAAATCTATTTTCCATCTGTGTGCACCACTGACCATTGCTAGTTATTTCATAACTTCTACCATCTCATATAAAAATATTATTTCTAATTTATAGAAATTATATTTCATGTGATAAAAATAAGATAGTATCTGACAAGTAATTTTGCTTTACCTGGTTTTTGCTTGACTTGTCAAAATTTAAAAAAAAAAAATTAGCAATCTATTCAAAGTAAACAGTTTCAGATCTCTTCTCAAAAGCAACCAGAGTATGAGTTAGCAAGTGTAACAAATCCCATTTAATCCCTAAAAAGCTAATTAATTAAAAGTTGAATAAGAGCTAATGTAAGTCTCTGACTGAATCCACCATAAAATCCATGGATGATATGACTTAGTTGTACTTTGCTTGTACTTGAAATGGACACTAGCTTCATTTCAAGGGGCCATTATATCGTGTATTGCAAGTGTTACCTTGGCAAGCATAAATATAAATTTCATGTTGACTTAAATAGAACTTTACCCTATCCTGTGTAACAAAAAAAACGTGGTTTTAAATGCTTTTTATTAAAACTGTTAGTCTTTGATAATGAGACAGTAGGAAATTCTCAAGTGATTTCATGAACACCGATGTGACAGAGAAATGGTCCATCAGTGTTTATGGCCAAGTTGTATACTTCCAAAGATGACTGAATGAGCATAAGAGGAAGCTTTTAGTAAGATCTTAGGAGTCTGAAGAGCACATACTTCTTTCAAAATACTTTTAAACAATTTTACTGAGGGCCAGTGCAGTAAAACAGTTAGGAGAATTGCTACAAGTCTGTATTATTGAGAATGGAAGAAAAAATGAGTTCAGGAAAAGAATGCCAATGTTTGGCTAAAGAACAGTGAATTGTTATTATTAGCAAAAAAGACATTTGAAAGGATTCTGGAAGTACAAATGTTCAGTACCTTTGTGTTTGAAATGGATTAGAGGAGGAGGAGGATATGGACAAAATGACTTGTCTGTATGCATCCAAATCATTCCACCACCCCAGTCCAAACCACGTATCTCTCGCCTGTTATTTAATAGTATCCTAACTGTCTCTACTTTCACTCTTATCCTGCAATAATCTATTCTCCCTTTAGCACCCAGAGTGATCTCTTTTAACACGTAAATCATGTCACTCTTTTGTTTAAAAGCCTTCAGTGGTTTCTACTGCAATAAAATCCAACTTCCCTCAGTGGTTTGGAAAGCTCTCTGCAACCTGGCCTCTGTCTGCCTCATCGTCCTCCTCACTCTTTACCGCCGCATTACCTCTGCTTTCTTTCTATTCCTCAAACATCAAATAGCCTCATATCTGCCACAGAGCTAGTGCACTGGCCTATTTCCTTCTCTTTTGATGCCTGTTTTCTGGCTTCTCCTTGTCATTCAACCTTAGCTTCAGTGTCACCTCCTTGGAGAGGTCTTGCCTGATCACCTCCCAGAAAGTCATCACCTGGCCAGTCTCTATTAAAACACACTATTTTGATTCTACCAAGTGCTGGTCTCAATAGGATATTTTTTACCTACTTGTTAATTAACTATATCCTCCAACCATAATGTAAGCACCTGGATAGCAAGGACTGTGATTTGTTCATGGTGCCTTAAAAGCCCATTAAATAGTGCCCGGCCCTTCCCAGTAACAAATAGATATTTATTGTTGGATAAATGTAGTTTTTGGAATGGAATGCAATTTCAGACAAAGAGACCAAACTCTGGTATCTGTAATAAAACTAGCAGGTTATAAAAGAAAGATAGCTGAATTCCCAGGACCCTCTGAGAACAAGTCCCATATTCTATTTAACTTCCTCATGTAGCTTCTTTTCATGAGTGTCACCAAAAATTGAAAATCTCTTCTCATGTCCAGTGTTTCTCGTTGTGCAAATAGTAATCTGATATTGAATGGGTTAAAACCACCATTACCCACTGTCACCTTCCCAAGAATGTTTGAACCTCATTTTAAATACACATTTGTAGACATTATAGTATAGAGGTATCAAAGATTCAAACTGTTTCTTCCAAAAGATAGCAAGGAAAATGTGTGTAACTCCAGAATTCCTAATGTTGGCAGATGAATTACTTGGCAGAGTAAGAAGGAGAAATAATTCTGTGCTACTTGTAAGTGTGGCTGTGGGGAATCCATTGAAACTACTGCAGCTTCATATCATTCATCTGAAAAATGGTGTTTCAGTGATACTTGCTGTGAAGCGTTTTTTGAGGATTAGGGATAACACGTGAGAAGGGCCTAGCACACAGCAGGCACTTTAGAGATGGTGACTCTTACTCTTAATTTTTCCTGAATTCTCTCTTTTTTTTAAAAAATTTTTCTAAAAACATGAAGCAAAACCTGACTTACCCTTGTCACAAAGTGGAATTTAGAAAGGCAGGTATACCTGAGACACATTTTAAGTGAAGATCCAAAGAGAATTCCAAAATCTCAGAGCATAAACACTGGCAGGCCTCTATTTCATCCTCTGCACTGGAGCAGGTTTCACTATTGTAAAGGGGATCTCCCCAGGGTTAGCACTGTATGGTTGTTTAGTTTGCACACTGTGCAAAGGCAACTGGCCAGGGCGGTAAGCGGGGCTGGAATGGAGCCCACACTCTAGTCATGAAACCATGTGCAGATGTGTGTCTGCATAGATGCCTACACTTCTATAATCTGCACAAAGGCATCGTACAGTCTGTACCTGGCCCTTCTCAAGTATATACTTTTTTCAAAATAGCATACATTTCCAGGGAATTTGGCCAAATGAAACATAAAATAAACAACTGTCTCATTAACATTTTCTGAGGTCACTGTTTTTTGTGTGATTGATTTTGTTAGGATTATTCAATCTAATGATTACATTCCAGCTATCTAAGAACTATACTTAGATATAGTATATCTATATATCAATATACTCAATATATAGATATACTCAACTATACTTTTTGAAAAACCAAACTTATGTGTGTATGGGGCTTTCCTTGTGTAGAGGGCACCTCTTACCTATGACATGTGGTTTTGCTGTGTTTGTTGCTGCTGCTGCTGTTGTTGCTGCTGAATCAGCAACTGCTGCTGTTGCCGACGCCGGGCTGTCCGTAGCTTTTCAAAGCGAGCCTCCATTTCTTCTAGGACTTTCGGGGTGTATCGCACCACCAGCTTGACACTGTCCTTAGCAGCCTTAAGCAGTTCTACGGCTTTTTCATGGTGTTCTCCTTCCACACTCTGAAACGACAATGATATCTCATAAGGGGAGAGCTTCCATGTTCTTTTCTCTGGAGCTACCTGCAAAATGAGTATTAAAGTACAACCTCTGACAACTGGAAATTTAAAGGAGGTATGGCAGATTTATGGCCCTTAATGTTATCATTTAGTGCATTTGTAGTTGAACCACAAGCAGGTTAGCTGCACTAGGGTACAGGATGGATGGAATGGAGGCTCAAGATAGGAGGAGGAGAAAAAAAGAAGGCCTAAAAGATAACATTTAGAATAGGGATTTCTAAATTTCACCTGGCAGAGTAATTGCACTGGTCCAGAAACCTTAGCAAAAGTTTAAAAGGAACAATGAAGGGGGATAACAAAAAATAATTCCTATCTGCTATTAGCACTTAAAAAGAATCTACAGTGCTTAAAGTAGTGTCTTATTGATGTAGTAAGAGGAGAACAAGACAGAATCTAGCTGTGGATCCACCACATAAAACATGTTACATGATAAATGTGAAATTCAGACTAAAGGAAGAAAGGATTGTTAAATAATGATGCTGGAACAGATAATTAAATGATACAAAAGAATGTGGATTCCAGTCTCATAGTCTATGCTACATATAGCAGAGTGATTAACAATTTCAATATAAAAATAAAACCATGAAACAACTAAAATAAAGCATAGGTCAGTGTTCATCATCTTGCAATGGAAAAGTAATTCTTAAGTAAAAATATCAAAAAAGACAACAGCCACAAAATCAGATTTAAAAATTGGAAGTTTTTAGATTGAAGAGAACAAACTTATGGTTACCAGGGGGGACTTGTGGGAGGAAGGGATAGTTAGGGAGTTTAAGATCAACACGTGCACAGTGCTATATTTAAAATCGATAACCAACAGGACCTATTACACAGCACAGAGCACTCTGCTCAATGTTATGTGGCAGCCTGGATGGGAGAGGAGTCTAGGGGAGAATGGATACGTGTATATGTGTGCCTGTGTCTGCTGTGCACCTGAAATTACCACATTTTTAATTGGCTATATTTCAATATAAAATACAAAGTTTAAAAAAAAAAAGTAAGTTTCTACGTCTCACACACAGTTCAGTTCAGTCACTCAGTCACGTTTGCCTCTGTGACCCCACGAATCGCTGCACGCCAGGCCTCCCTGTCCATCACCAACTCCTGGAGTTTATCCAAACTCATGTCCAAGGAGTCAGTGATGTCATCCAATCATCTCATCCTCTGTCGTCCCCTTCTCCTCCTGCCCCAAATCCCTCCCAGTATCAGGGTCTTTTCCAATGAGTCAGCTCTTCGCATGAAGTGGCCAAAATACTGGAGTTTCAGCTTCAGCATCAGTCCTACCAATGAACACCCAGGGCCGATCTCCTTCAGAATGGACTGGTTGGATCTCCTTGCAGTCCAAGGGACTCTCAAGAGTCTTCTCCAATACCACAGTGCAAAACCATCAATTCTTCGGCACTCAGCTTTCTTGACAGTCCAACTCTCACATCCATACACGACTACTGGAAAAACCATAGCCTTGACTACGTGGATCTTTGTTGGCAAAGTAATGTCTTTGCTTTTTAATATGCTGTCTAGGTTGTTCATTGCTTTTCTTCCAAGGAGCAAGTACCTTTTAATTTCATGGCTGCAATCACCATCTGCAGTGATTTTGGAGCCCAAGAAAATAAAGTCTGTCACTGTTCCCACTGTTTCCGTATCCATTTGTCAAGAAGTGATGTGACCAGATGCTATGATCTTAGTTTTTTGAATGTTGAGTTCAACATTCAAAGCTGTTGAGCCAGCTTCTGCACTCTCCTCTTTCACTTTCATCAAGAGGCTCTTTAGTTCCTCTTTTGCTTTCTGCCATAAGGGTGGTGTTATCTGCATATCTGAGGTTATGGATATTTCTCCCAGAAATCTTGATTCCAGCATGTGCTACATCCAGCCCCGCATTTCCCATGATGCACTCTGCATGTAAGTTAAATAAACAGGGTGACGATATATAGCCTTGATGTACTCCTTTCCCAATCTGGAACCAATTTATTGTTCCATGTCTGGTTCTAAGTGTTGCTTCTTGATGTGCGTACAGATTTCTCAGGAGGCAGGCAAGATAGTCTGGTATTTCCACCACTTTAAAAATTTTTTACAGTTTGTTGTGATCCACATAGTTAAAGGCTTTGGCATAGTCAATAAAGCAGAAGTAGGTGCTTTTCTGGAATTCTCTTGCTTTTTCAATGAACCAGTGGAAGAACTCTTACAAGTCAATAAAGACCTAAGCAAAATGGGCAAATGAACTCTTGGACAAATAATAATTTTTTAAAATGGTCAATAAACCTAAGAAAAACATGCCCAACGTCCCTCATAATCAAACAAATACAGATGAAAAACTATTTTGTTTTTAATTTTAAAATGGTGAAGATGTATTTTAAAATATGATATACGGACAAGGATGTAGAGAAAAGGTACTCATACACTGGTAATATTGTGACAAAAACTAGTACAGTTTTTCTGCTGGGCACTGTTGTTATGCAATGGATAAAACCCTTTATAAATAAAGAATTTTACCTTAGAGAAATGTACTAAGGATAAAATCAGACATGCACACATACCTGTAAAACAGATACGATATGACAGAAAACAAAACAAAAATTAACTCTTAGCTTCTGAATCTCAAAATACTCTTTTGAACATAATGACATAGACAACAGTTGGGGTAAGTAAGTTTACTATAAGTAAACACCTAGAGGCTTCTCCCAGAGCTTCGAAAGTATCTCTAGGTTGGGATTGATGGTTTAGTTACTAAGTTGTGTCTGACTCTTGTGACCCTATGGACTATAGAGCCTGCCAGGCTCCTCTGTCCATGGGATTCTCCATGCAAGAATACTGGAGTGGATTGCCATTTCCTTCTCCAGGGGATCTTCCCGACTCAGAAATCAAACCTGAGTCTCCTGCATTGCAGGCAGATTCTTTACCTACTAAGCTACAAGGGATTAGGGAGAAATAAAACAGAAGAAAATTATAATCAGACATCATAGAACCCTGAAAAGAGGAGACAGTCCTTTCCTCTCAGCTGATCCCCAGGGCAGATGGCATAATGTCTATTTTATAGGATCAAAGTGTAAAGGCCTTTTTTGACTTGTTTCCCAGGTAAAGCTCAAAGAAATGTGTGTGATGTGACAGATAGGGATCAAGACAGGCGTAATACTGCCAGAACACTGAAGAATGGCACTGAACTGGCAGAAAAGGCCACCCCCAAATCGGTTTAGGTTACATTCTCACAACCCAAGAGGAAGGGAGACTCAAATGAATATTACATTGAGTTCCCCCAAAATAATTTTCATCTTAAGCACACGAGTTATATCTTGAGATTCATAATTACAATTATCATACATATTTGAAGATTTAAGAAATTGTGTTCCATTCTATCATTTGCTTCAGCAAGGTGGACATGGACTGAGGTTAAAAAAAAAAAAAAAAAAAAGGCAGCTTTGAATTAAACAATGTCATCGGTAGCCTTCAGTCATCTGTCTGAGAGCCAGGCAGAAACTAAAGGACTTAAGAAATGACTGTGGAGAGCCCTGGAGGCAACTTATATAACCACTCCTTTGCCAAGTCTGGACTAACTAGAGAGCAGGGGGTTATAAATAGCTGTTGAGGAGAGTGAATTTCTATCTGTGGCTGAAGCCTAGGAAAATAGGCTTATTCATTGATTAATTTATTCATTTAACTATTCACTCAGTCACTGACTTGGTCATTCAGCCAATGTTTTTAAGCATTTATTTCACTACTTATACTCCACTAGTACTCTTTATTCAAGGGCCTAGATCTGAGAGATAGAGTGCCTGATGAACTATGGATGGAGGTTCGTGACACTGTACAGGAGACAGGGATCAGGACCATCCCCATGGAAAAAAAATGCAAAAAATCAAAATGGCTGTCTGGGGAGGCCTTACAAATAGCTGTGGAAAGAAGAGAGGCGAAAAGCAAAGGAGAAAAGGAAAGATATAAGCATCCAAATGCAGATTTCCAAAGAATAGCAAGGAGAGATAAGAAAGCCTTCCTCAGCAATCAATGAAAAGAAATAGAGGAAAACAANTTGGTGACGGACAGGGAGGCCTGGCGTGCTGCGATTCATGGGGTTGCAAAGAGTTGGACACGACTGAGACTGAACTGACTGACTGACATACTCTACTAAGTTCTTTGGAAGAACATGCACAGGGGAAAACTTTGACAGCTTTGTACAGCATAAATTCTCTTTTGGTGTACTTGAAATTTCTTTGTAATTTGCCCCAAGGTGAACTGTTAATTATATGGAATTCCCCTTTAAAAGGAAAACTGGATGATTTGCTTGTTGATACCCTTACCTAATTTCTTTTTCAATATTAAAACTAACAAGTTCTGTGTCTTAATAACAATGGTTCACCTGTTTTCTAGGCCAGATGATTAGTCTCCAGACTTCTTTTTGGCTTTTGTCCTATTTGCTTTCATTTAATAAGGTTGGAAATTCTAGGTCAGACCTTTAGATGCTCATTATCCCCGGGTAGGCACTCTGCCTACAATTTAGAGTTGCCCCAGGAGGGCTGTGGGATTAATACATGGAGCATTAGGGCTCTCACCATAGTGGATGGCTGAGAGAACTATGGCTGGGGTTTCATACTCCACCCTGCAGAACCGGCAAGGCTGCCTCACTCACCCTCAGCCCTGTTCTCCACCATGCGTGCGTGGTTGCATACTAAGTCACTTCAGTCATGTCCGACTCTGCGATGCCAAGGACTGTAGCCTGCCAGGCTGCTCTGTCCAAAGATTTTCCAGGCAAGAACACTGGAGAGGGTTGCCATTTCCTTCTCCAGGGGATCTTCCCCACCCAGGGATCAAACCATGTTTCTTACCTCTCCTGCACGGGCACTGGGAGGCAGGTTCTTTACCACTAGTGCCATCTGCGCTCCACCACACACTTAGCAATTGATAAAAGGCAGACTCTAATGTTCTTTGAATCCAGAAAATTTTTTTTGTCTCAATGCTCTATCTTTGGCTCAGATAGTGACTCTGATTTTGGGGGGCTCAGCAGAGTTAAGGGGTCTCTTGGTCTGAATGTACCTTTCACTGTCTTCCCCACCAGGCACAGATTCCACATGGGATCTAGTCAGAGTATCACACTTCAACATTTCCACTACTAAAAATGCTATGTTAAAAATAATATACATTACATGATTAAGCAGTATAATAGAAACCAAGAGGTCACTCAGAGACTTGAAGAAATATAAGCATCTTTGTAGACTGTATCATTTCAAACACTTGTTAACTTTGTTGTTTAAACTGTTTTCAGAAAATCTGCATCTAGAAGACTGTTCTGAGTGTCTCTCCTTTTCCACTGGCTTTGTCTACTTTATTAATATTTTTGAGGGCATATGTTTGTCTTCTTAATCTATAATTTATCTCTGAAGTGCTTTCCATCCATCAGTATAACTTCTTAATAAGAATAAGGCAGTTTTCTCTCCTTTCTTTCCCTTTTAAAGTAAGAACAAAAAGGCAGACAACCTTTCAATGGAGTTTCTGTTCCATGAATTAAGAAAAGGTCAAGCTATCTGCTCTGTTAGGATACACGTGCTGATGAACAAACACCTGTCAATAGGTTTCCCTAGCCCTGACAGTTTATCATTTATTCCTACTTTTGACTTTGTCTCTTTCTCACTCTTAATGAAACTAAGCCTTATTTCAAGCTAAGTATTTAAAACATGTTTTGAAATATGATAGTTTATTTGTAAAAGAGTTAAGCTGTGTTTCTATCACAGATATTTTATACACACACACACATATAGATACATACACATACACCGCCTCCTGATTCAGGAACTGTCCTTTATAAAAATTATCCCAGTTTGAGAAGTCACTGAAAACCCATAGCACTAGCTTTTCACATGGGATGAAAATGTAGCCCTTATGTAATTTGAGGAAACCTAGGAAAACTTCTGATTTTAAAGTGGAATCTCTTCCTCCATTAAAATACCCGAAATTGCATACTTTCCATAAGAGCTTCCCATACTTTCTAAAACAAATTTTTTAATTTTAGATTTCATCCTCTTGCTTTAAGAGTTCTGTTGTACCTACTGCAATCTGAGGAAGTCGTTAGAATGGATTAAGTTAACAAAGCTTTCCAACAGACACCTGATAAAAGATGTAAGTCATGAAGGAGGTGAGAGGTGGTGAGGAAGGCACGGGGTAAACTAGGTATCCAGGAAATATTCAGACCAAAGAGCAGTGGTCCAAAAAGAGAAAAGCCCCCCAAAATATTACCTACCCCACGGAAGCACCTAGTCTGGACATGTGCCTTCACTGAATCAAAGTGCACAAGGAGGGATGGACATTCCCATCTTGAAAATACTTCTTTCCCTTGCTAATGCTTTGGAAAGTATATGTAGAAATCAATATGAAAAGGAGAGTTCAAATGGTCCTATTACCATTTCCAAAGGCTTAAGAACTGGATCTTCTATAATGTTAATATATAAAGGAATATATTCTCATTCAGGAATGTGAGAAAAATTAGCTCAGTAAGTAATGAGATGCATACTTGTTTCATTAGTAATCTCATGCAGTAGAAGCAAGCTCTGGAAAGCTTTAATCTGATTGAAGTTTAACAAATCAGTAGATGGTGAATGAACCAACTTTTTAACGTGTTCCGATTTTTCACTAGTTTTTATTTCCACACATTGTGAGTTATCGAAATGGCTGCTATTTCTTGGTACCCTCAGTGTCCTGACTGATTACGAATCTTAAAAAGAGGCAGCATACTTGCTCATGAAAGGTACTCTCTCTTCCCTGCCATGGAGAAACTAGCTGCTAAATTTTGATCTCAGACCTTCAGTGGAAGAGATGCCTGCCTGGAAAGGGACCTCATTATCTGAGCACAATCAACTGCCAAATGAGCGGCACCCAGGACTCCATGGAGTTCTTTCTCTGTGAGGATTACACGGACACAGTCCTGACCCAGCTTGCTGGTAAGCTGTTTAAACACTTTGTTGGATAACCAAGAGTTGGCTATACCTCTCAGTTACTGTAGGAATATCTAGAGCCNATCTGAGCACAATCAACTGCCAAATGAGCGGCACCCAGGACTCCATGGAGTTCTTTCTCTGTGAGGATTACACGGACACAGTCCTGACCCAGCTTGCTGGTAAGCTGTTTAAACACTTTGTTGGATAACCAAGAGTTGGCTATACCTCTCAGTTACTGTAGGAATATCTAGAGCCAAGCTCATGTTTCAGTTCACTTCAATTGCTCAGTCGTGTCCGACTCTGCGACCCCATGAACTGCAGCATGCCAGGCCTCCCTGTCCATCACCAACTCCCGGATTTCACTCAAACTCATGTCCATCGAGTCGGTAATGCCATCCAGCCATCTCCTCCTCTGTTGTCCCCTTCTCCTGCCCTCAATTCCTCCCAGCATCAGGGTCTCTTCCAATGAGTCAACTCTTCATGTGAGGTGGCCAAAGTACTGGAGTTTCAGCTTTAGCATCTGTCCTTCCAAAAAACACCCAGGACTGGTCTCCTTTAGGATGGACTGGTTGAATCTCCTTGCAGTCCTAGGGACTCTCAAGAGTCTTCTCCAACACCACAGTGCAAAAGCATCAATTCTTCGGCGCCCAGCCTTCCTCACAGTCCAAGTCTCACGTCCATACATGACTACTGGAAAAACCATAGCCTTGACTACACGGACCTTTGTTTGCAAAGTAATGTCTCTGCTTTTGAATATGCTATCTAGGTTGGTCATAACTTTCCTTTCAAGGAGTAAGCAACTTTTAATTTCACGGCTGCAATCACCATCTGCAGTGATTTTGGAGCCCAAAAAAAGAAAGTCTGACACTGTTTCCACTGTTTCCCCATCTATTTGCCATGAAGTGATGGGACCAGATGCCATGATCTTCGTTTTTTGAATATTGAGCTTTAAGCCAACTTTTTCACTCTCTTCTTTCACTTTGATCAAGAGGCTTTTGAGTTCCTCTTCACTTTCTGCCATAAGGGTGGTGTCATCTGCATATCTGAGGTTACTGATATTTCTCCTGGCAATCTTGATTCCAGCTTGTGTTTCTTCCGTTTAGGCTCTTAAATACATCAGCCACTCTTTCGGATTAAAGGCCCAATGATGTCATCAAGAAAGATGATATCAAGGATATTGGGTTATGATATTTGCATACAGTTAAGCATCTCAGAAACTCAGAACCTTCTAGCTATAAAGGCCCTTAGAAACAACCTCATTTGTCTCCTTGCATCTTAATACATATGAAAATAAAGACTTAAGAGTGGCCGTGACCTGGTCCATTTTATAAATTTGTTAGTTGTAATGCTTGGAGAAGGCGATGGCCCCCCACTCCAGTACTCTTGCCTGGAAAATCCCATGGACGAGGAGCCTGGTAGGCTGCAGTCCATGGGGTCGCACAGAGTCGGACACGACTGAAGCGACTTAGCAGCAGCAGCAGCAGTTGCAGTGCTGGATTAGAACTCATTATCTCTGATGACAGGTCTTTTAACAATCTCATTTTGCTTTTCAAAATTAACTAATTTAGATTGTGGTGTGTCAGGTTTTACAGGATGTGAAGGATAGGAATTAATGACAAGTATAAGATGTGAAAACTCCCAGCTCTAAGCATATTAAGTTGGCTCGTGAAGAAGCACTATGAAACTACATGCTCACTATTAGTGGATTATAATTCTCAACATTGAAAAGGCCCTCTATAGCCAAAGACAGACCCACGTCTTTCCTACAATGGTAATTGTGGAAAATTATTTCATTTGAAATGAAATGATCATTTATACATAATAAACACGGGTATGTGTGTGTGAGCCTGTGTGTGTGTGTGTGTGTGTGTATTCTGACATTCATTGAGCACTTACTCAGTGCAAGGCACTGCTAGCTGCTTTGTTTCATTATATCTAATCCTTATAATAACACCATAAGAACAGCAATATAGAGCTTAAGGAACTTGTCCCAGGTCCCCAGCTAGTCAGTGAAACAGATGGAACTTAACTGAGATCTGTTTCCAGAGACTAGACTCTTACTGACTAATCCATAACCTTGAACAAGATAATAGAAAGTAAATATTGTATCAGTGGCTCTTCTTCTCATGGGTACTTTCAGATCAGTTGTTCTTGAACTTGAATGTACACAGAAATCAATTTAAGCACTTATAAAATACAGAGACCTAGGCTGTATCCTAGACTTGCCATATCAAGATCCAGAGCAGTACAACCTAGGAATGTGTGACATCATAAAACTCTGACACAGCCAGCCAGTCACTGATGTGAAGATTAGTGTCTAGACATGGTGCCTTTGAATATGACTACATCAAATAGTAAGTTCCTCTTTAACATTCCTTTACTATGTTACTCCAGGAGAGAGGTCTGGGTAGGTGAGGGAAATCTTATAATATTGCCTTGGTGTAGTATTTTTGCCTCTAGTCAGTATTTTTGGTCATTTAAAAAAAGACATATTGATTGGATGTTTAATTAAGAACAGAATATCCCAACACAAATTACAGGATATATTCAGGAAAACACACACACACACACACAACTTTATGACTCTCCGATCCTCTCTTTTTCTCAAATAGGTTAATATCCTTTCTAAATATATTCTTTTTTCCTGAAGAAAAGTGGCAAGTATAAAAAGTATTATATTTATCCTTTGGAAAAAATATGCTAATTCTCTCCCATAGTACTTTGTTCCTGCCTAAATGCTAATATCTATTTCAGTGCACTGTAATTTATCAGTTTACGATCATTCTGCTGACACCAGACCATCCTAAAGCAGGATGAGTCTTATTTATCTCTGTGCAGTATCTACTGTGTGCTCAATACTTAGTCGATGAATAAGTCATACATACACACATATATATTTCCTATTAAGCTGAGGAGCCAGTACCACTGAGGTTTGAATTTCAGCTTCTTCACATAGCAGCTTTGCGAGCTCAGACAAACTGCTTAGCATCCCTGAGTCTCAATTTTCTCATTTGTAAAAAGGGTATCAGAGAGTATCTACTTTATAGAATCATTACATTTAACTTACACAAAGCACCTAGAAGAGAGCCTGGCACTTTAAAAAGGGTCCAGCAAACATTGGCTCTTTGCTGAACTGTTTCCTGTGTGATATTACTATAGGGTTTCAGGCATTCAAGGCCAACAGCAGTAACAAAATATAATTTGCCTTTGGAATAGGTAGAATTTTCTTTTATATTATCTAGGAAGTAAAAAAAATGTATTTTACTACATTAATAAATAATGTATGGAATTTGTTGGAAACAGGTTTAAAACTACTTAGGTTAATCAACTGCTTCTAATCACAGTCAAGTAATTTGGAAGCACCAGTTCCCTACATAACAACTGTTATGCTAATTAAAAGTGAAAATTCATAAAAACTGCTCTCTCAGTCCCTCCACAGTGCCACACTTTGTTAGGGAAAGAAACAGTGTGCTAGAGATTCACCTGATGGGAGGGTGCATAATGTGAGCAAACCTGAGAGGAGAGAACTATTAAGAACCAAACACTACAAGAAAGCAACGGTGATGACTCGCTTAGAGCCAGACACTCTGGAGTGTGAAGTCAGCTGAGCCTTAAGAAGCATTGCTATGAACAAAGCTCGTGGAGATCGTGAAATTCCAGTTAAGCTATTTCAAATCCTAAAAGATGATACTGTTAAAGTGCTGTACCCAGTATGCCAGCAAATTTGGAAAACTTGGCAATGGCTACAGGACTGGAAAAAGTCAGTTTTCATTCCAATCCCAAAGAAGGGCAATGCCAAAGAATGTTCAAACTACCACACAATTGCACTCATTTCACATATTAGCAAGGTCATGCTCAAAATCCTTCAAGCTATGCTCCAACAGTACATGAACTGATAACTTCCAGATGTACAAGCTGGGTTTAGCAAAGGCAGAGGAACCAGAGATCGAATAGTCAACATTTGCTGGATCACAGAAAAAGCAAGGAAATTCCAGAAAAACATCTACTTTTGCTACACTGACTACACTTAAAGTCTTTGACTGTGTGGATCACAAAAAAATGTGGAAACTTGTTGAAGGGAAGGGAATACCAGACCACCTTACCTGCCTCCTAAGAAATTTGTATGCAGGTCAAGAAGCAACACTTTGAACAAGACAAGGAACAATGGACTGGTTCAAAATTGGGAAAGGAGTATATCAAGGCTGTGTACTGTCACCCTATTTAACTTCTATGCAGAGTATATCATGCGAAATGCAGGGATGGATGAAGCTCAAGCTAGACTCAAGACTGCTGGGAGAAATATCAATAACCTCAGATATGCAGATGACACTACCTTTACAGCAGAAAGCAAAAGAGGAACTAAAGAGCCTCTTGATGAAAGTGAGAGAGGAGAGTGAAAACGCTGGCCTAAAACTCAACATTCAAAACATGAATATCATGGTATCTGATCACATCATTTCATTGGCAAACAAATGGGGAAAAAGTGGAAACAGTAACATAATTCATTTTCTTGGGCTTCAAAATCACTGTAGATGGTGTCTGCAGCCACAAAATCAAAAGACGCTTGCTCCTCGGAAAAGCTATGACACACCTAGACAGCATACTAAAAAGCAGTGACATTACTTTGCCGACAAAGTTGTGTATAGTCCAAGCTACGGGTTTTCCAGGAGTCATTTACGGATGTGAGAGGTGGACCATAAAGAAGTCTAAATACCAAAGAATTAATGCTTTCAAACTATGGTGCTGGAGAAGACTCTTGAAAGTCCTTTGGACTGCAAGGAGATCAAACCAGTCAATCCTAAAGGAAATCAGTACTGAATATTCATTGGAAGGACTAACGCTGAAGCTCTGATAATTTGGCCACCATATGTGAAGAGCTGACTCATTAGAGAAGACCCCGATGCTGGTAAAAATTGAAGGCAGAAGAAGGGAATGACAGAGGATGAGACAGTTGGATGGCATCACTGACTCAATGGACATGAGTTTGAGTAAACTTTGGGAGATGGCGAAGAACAGGGAAGCCTGGCACGCTGCAGTCCAAGGGGTCACAAAGAGTTGGACATGACTGAGCGACTGAACAACAACAAAACATATATATGGCTTCCCAGGTGTCTCAGTGCTCAAGAATCTGCCTCCCAATCAAGAGACTCAGGAGACACAGGTTCAATCCCTGGGTCGGGAAGTTCCCCTGGAGCAGAAAATTGTAACCAGCTACAGTATCCTTGCTTGGAAATTCCATGGACAGAGGAGCCTGAGGGAGTATAGTCCATGGGGTCACAAGGAGTCAGAGATGATTGATCATGCACACATGCACACATATACACACACGCACACACCTACAGCTATCTTCAAGAGTAGCTAGAATGTGAACACTAGAGATGTGAAACCAGAACAAAGCTATGTGGGAAAATATTCCTAGAAATTTCTAATGAGATCTTTAAATCAGTCTCTTAATTTTTGAGTGGTAGGCTTCATGTGAGAAGTCAAAATTACAAGGAACCCTACCAATCATGATTCATACTGATTTGTGCTTCCAAAATACATGGTCTGCCCACCTACACTCTCCCAAGCCAAGACACTCTGACACTAAATCCGCTCCCAACCCCAAGCAGAGCCTTTTGCAAATGTTCAGAAGCAGGGACATCAAAACTGCTGACTCTCAATATTTGCTTCCAGGTCTGGTTTGGTATCTTTTTGGGGGGTGTTAGTTCTAGAAGGTCTTGTAGGTCTTCATAGAACTGTTCAACTTCAGCTTCTTCAGCGTTACTGGTTGAGGCATACACTTGGGTTACTGTGATATTGAATGGTTTGCCTTGAAAATGAACAGAGATCATCCTGTCATTTTTGAGATTGCATCCAAGTACTGTATTTCAGACTCTTTTGTTGACTATGATAGCTACTCCATTTCTTCTAAGGGATTCTTGCTCATAGTAGTAGATATAATGGTCATCTGACTTAAATTCACCTATTCCAGTCCAGTTTAGTTCGCTGATTCGTAAAATGTTGACGTTCACTCTTGCCATCTCCTGTTTGACCGCTTCCAATTTGCCTTGATTCATGGATCTAACATTCCAGGTTCCTATGCAATATTGCTCTTTACAGCATTGGACTTTACTTCTGTCACCAGTCACATCCACAATTGGGTATCATTCTTGCTTTGGCTTTTGTCTTTTCACTCTTTCTGGAGTTATTTTTCCACTGATCTCCAGTAGCAAACTGGGCCCCTATTGACCTGGGGAGTTCATCTTTCAGTGTCCTATCTTTTTGCCTTTTCATGCTGTTCATGGGGTTCTCAAGGCAAGAATACTGAAGTGGTTTTTGCCATTCCCTTCTCCAGTGGACCGCATTTTGTCAGAACTCTTCACCATGACCCATCCATCTTGGGTGGCCCTACACGGCATGGCTCATTGTTTCACTGAGTTAGACAAGGCTGTGGTCCATGTGATGAGATTGGTTACTTTTCTGTGATTGTGGTTTTCAGTCTGTCTCTCCTCTGATGGAAAAGAATAAGAGGCTCATGAAAGCATCCTGATGGAAGAGACTGACTGAGGGGGAAACTAGGTCTTGTTCTGATGGGCGGGGCCATGCTCAGTAAATCTTTAATCCAATTTTCTGTTGATGGGTGGAGCTGTGTTTCCTCCCTGCTATTTACCTGGGCCAAACTATGCTGGAGGTAATAAAGATAATGGCTACCTCCTTACAGAGATCACATGTATGTACTGCTACACTCACTGCCCCCAACCCTGCAGTAAGCCACCACTGACCCACACCTCTGTTGGAGACTTCTGGACACTTCCAGCAAGTCATTTTCATTATAGAGGACTGGAATGCAAAAGTAGAAAGTCAAGAAATGCCTGGAGTAACAGGCAAACTTGGCTTTGGAGTACACAATGAAGCAAAAGCTAATAGACTTTTGCCAAGAGAATGCACTGGTATAGCAAACACCCTCTTCCAACAACACAAGAGAAGGCTCTACACATGGATATCACCAGATGGTCAATACTGAAATCAGACTGATTATATTCTTTGCAGCCAAAGATGGAGAAGCTCTATACAGTCAGCAAAAATAAGACCGGAAGCTGACTGTGGCTCAGGTCATGAACTCCTTGTTGCCAAATTCAGACTTCAGTTGAACAAAGTAGGGAAAACCACTAGACCATTCAGGTATGACCTAAATCAAATCCCTTATGATTATACAGTGGAAGTGAAAAATAGATTCAAGGGATTAGATTTGATAGACAGAAGGCCTGAAGAACTATGGACATGACTACGGACATAATGAACTAAGACGTTGGGCAGGAGGCAGTGAAAAAGACCATCCCCAAGAAAAATAAATGCAAAAAGGCAAACTGGCTGTCTGAGGAGGCCTTACAAATAGCTGTGAGAAGAAGAGAAGCAAAAAGCAAGGGAGAAATGAAAGACATACACATTTGAATGCAGAGTTCCAAAGAATAGCAAGGAGAGATAAGAAAGCCTTCCTCAGAGATCAGTGCAAAGAAATAGAGGAAAACAATAGAATGAGAAAGACTAGAGATCTCTTCAAGAAAATGAGAGCTACCAAGGGAACATTTCATACAAAGATGGGCTCAATAAAGGACAGAAATGGTATAGACCTAACAGAAGCAGAAGGTATTATGAAGAGGTGGCAAGAATATATAGAAGAACTATACGAAAAAGACCTGTATGACCCAGATGATCATGATGGTATGATTACTCACCTAGAGCCAGACATCCTGGAATGTGAAGTCAAGTGGGCCTTAGGAAGCATCACTATGAACAGAGCTAGTGGAGGTGATGGAATTCCAGTTGAGCTATTTCAAATCCTGAAAGATGATACTGTGAAAGTGCTGCACTCAATATGCCAGCAAATTTGNAAATCCAGGGTGGCGTGGGACTGAGAGATGGTGAGGAAGGATTATGAAATACTGCACGGCCAAGTTTTTGCTTCTCACTAATGACTCCTGAAATGAAAAAGTACAGTGGCTTCAAGCTTGATGGATGTGACATTCCAGGGTGAGTTACAAATCAGTTGACCAAGAAATTCTTTTGAAAATGAAAGGAGTTGGTTTTATATTTTTTCTTTGGTATGATTATTACTGATCCTCTCCTCCCACTTCCCCAAGTAACAAAGTGTTGCAACAGAGAAACATAGCTGTTACCTACGTAACAGGTTCATAACACCTATTTCTTCTCTCATTCAACAGTAAGTGACATCTATCCCCAGGTTACCCTGCTTCAGATTCCAGCCTCTTCTAGACCACTGCTCAGATTGCATTCACAGTAATCTTTCTAAAATGCAAATGTGATCATGTCATTCTCTTGCTTACAATTCTTCTAATCCCCATATGGCTTCCCCGATGGCTCAGTGGGTAAAGAATCGGTCTGCAATGCAGGAGACACAGGAGACATGGGTTTGATCCCTGGGTTGGAAAGATCCCCTGCAGGAAGAAAACGGCAACTCACTCCAGTTTTCTTGCCTAGGAAATCCCATGGACAGAGGAGCCTGATGGGCTGCAGTCCATGGGGTTGCAAAGAATTGGACACCACTGAGACTAAGCCTCCAAATCTCCATATTGCTCAGATACAGCCCCAGGTTTGCAGTCCAGTTTGACTTGCATTATGATCTGGCCCTTGCTTATATTTTTAGTCTCACTGGCCAATGCTAAAGGGTCCAAAGAGATGAACTGGCAATTTTCTCATGTCTGGACTCTAGGATTATTTACTCTGAGATGGCTCTTTCATCTTACTGACTCTATTCACCTACCTAACACCTACTTGCCTGGGAATTTTCTTCACAGAAGAAACCATCTCTGGCCCTCCCATGCCTGGGTGAGATTCCTCTTTTCTGATCTCCCGTGGAACCCCTATACTTAACCTTATTTACAAAATAACCTATGTTGCAAAGATAATCTTCTTCCCTGCCTATTTCTCCTCATACTTGCAAGGGTGAAATATTTTTTCATTTCACCAGTGACTGAAACAATACCAGGCCCAACAATACTTTGCCAAATGAATGAATGAATCCATCTCTAACTTTTATGGATAAAATTTCATCACCAAACTTGTAAGTTAACTATGTTGTCACGTCTCTGAGAAAACATAATGATTTCTAATTTAAACAAGAGGCTGCTCCCTTAATTATGAACTCATGACAATTAACACAACTAACTTATATAGTACCTACTAGGGGTCAGGAACTACATTATGCCACTTAACCACCAAAGCATAAAAACAAGGTAGCCACTGTTATTATCATCTCTTAGCAGTGAGGAAACTAAGGTTCAGAGAAGTTACCAGATTGCTCCTCAAATTTCATAAATTACGCTGAATTCGTTTATGAGACTTAGACTGCCCGGTGCATTTAGAGTGCTGGGTGAATGCCTGGCCTATAAGCTCTCAGAGGAACTCTTTTCTATTACTTCTGTTATCAGCTTTGGTTTATACTTCAGGTCTGCCTGCTTTATTTCTAAACCTAATGTTTGGGGATTTTCAAACTACGATGCTAAATATGGCATATATATTGAGTAGAAGATACATATTTTAAAAGTTGTGTTTTTTTTAATTAGAGAAAACTTTAAAAATGAAAAATGTGAGCTGCTACTGCTGAACTAACTCATCTCTAGCTTCCTTGGTGCTTCTCCAACATGCCGGTGCTCTTCCATCTGAGTGTCTCTGCACCGATTCCTCCCGCCGCCTGGAACGTTTCTCCCTAGATACTCACATGACTCCCTGCCCTCCTTCATCTTGATTCTTCTTTTCAAATATCACCTTCTCACTGAGGCTACTCTGCCCAGCATCACATCCTCCCCTCTCTACCCTGTCACTCCTTGCCTTCCTTCATAGGTACTGATTTCTCTTTTTCCTTAGTACTTGCCACCATCTAACATTTTATATATATATATATATATATCTATAATATATATTATAGATATATTAAACACACACTTATTATTTACATGTTTATTGTTTTCTACTCTACTGAAATGTAGACTCCAAGAAGGATTTTTCTCTCTTTTTCTTTTTCACTGAAGAATCTAGATTGCCTCAAGTAATGCCTGGTACACTGAGATGCTTAATAAATTTTTTTCAATGTCTTTTTTTGGGAGGGTTATTTTAATTGAAGTGTGATTGATAATAAATACTTTTTGAATGAATGGATGAATATTGCCCATGTCCAGGCAATGTTGTATAACCTCATTGAGCCACATGTGTGCTCCTCATACAGGGTATCTCTGTATATTTTGTCAACATACTGCCCTATTCAGTAGCTTTCAGACTTAGGGTTTGGTAAACAGCTGAGCAGGTGCTCAAGGTTTGATCTAGGAAGAATAACACAACCAAGAAAGGTAAAGCTAAAAGTTCAATGTAGGTTACCCATGTTCCTATAAGGATCAGTATAAAAAGTGCATCAAAGGGAATTTTAATGACTATATTTGACTTGTTTTCTTCATAGAATAATAGAACATGCTTACTAAAAATTGAACATAATTAAACCCCTGATGATTTCCTTAAAAATTAAATAAGTTTATTAGAGGTGAAGAAGGTTAAAGTGATTGGCTACTTTGTGGAACACTCAAAATATGTGCAAAATTATATTCAATGCAACTGGAGGAAATTACATTTTAATACCTGTAGATGTTGGCACCATAAAATGATGTGAGATCTGATAACTAGCATTGGAAAGTTCTTGCATTATTCCTTCTGCCAGTTGCATCCAACAAAAGAGGACCCATGTGAAACAGTATGTAGAGTAGGGCCCTGTGGTAATTAGCTGGAAATTGCTACAAACTGGTCAGTAATATTTAAAACTGTTTCTAAGGTTGTGTAAGAGTGAAGAACAATATAATAGTGATCATTCCATATAAACTATAAAATAATTTTAACAGATTATGGGCACCAAAATACAGAGAATTTCAGGACTAGAAGCTGTCTCCCTCCTAGCCTTGTGGCCTGCCTTATTTCAGATCCATTGTAAAACTCAGAGGGCTCATAGGTTCCCTGTAAACTTCACTTTTGGCTTTACTGAGTAGTCAGATAGATACTGTGCCTTCTAGACTTAAGCAGAAAAGAAGTGAGGGCTTATATTTCTGTTTATGACATATTGACACAGAATTTCTACAAATCACCCAAAGCTATAGCTTAGGCCAATTATGAGTAATACAGTCATCTCTATTTATGAAAAATTTAAGTTGAGGTTTGTAGAATTCAATAAAAGTGAGCTCCTTTAAGGTACGATGTATGTTTTATTAAACTGTCCCTTCCCAGTGCCAAGCACATGGCATGTGGTTAATAATTCTTTTTTTGGCAGTCTGAATGAAGCCTTTAAAATGGTACTCTTAAAGTACTGTTTGCCTACAGAGACAGGTTCAGTAGTGGTGGGCTGTCAATCTCCTTGCCTTTGTTATAGACAGTAATTAGGATCAACTGCAGGGCTCTTCCTCACAGATCCTCAATTCAGAGACAAGCCTTGGATAAAGTCTCTTTGCAAGAATTGCCCTCATTTGTAGAATCCCCAGCGTGCTGTGATTTGGGAGAAGTCCATTCTATTCACATACACCATACAGTGTACAATGCATGCAATTTAGATTTTAATGGTGCTGCTAATGCTTGGTTTTTATCAGTCTCCAGGAAATCGTACCAGTTTAGTTTAAGGAAATGGTTCCCAGCTAGGCATGATCTGACTGACCGCTCTGAGGAGAACTGGCAATGTCTGAGACTCTTTCAATGGTCACCATTGGAAAGCGGAGTGTGGTCAAGGGAGCTGCCAAACATCCTACAATAGACAGTACAGCCTCTCCAACAAAGACTTACCCAGTTTAAAACCTCAACTGTTCAAAGGTTGAGAAACCCTGATTAAGACAAACTTAGAGAAAACTTTACAGAGTAGAATTAAAAAACAATAAAGTTTTCTACTTTAAAATGCTGCCAGTTTGCTAGAACTCAGTTACTGTATATAAAATTACCCATGGCCTAAAACCTATATCCTTCTCCAAAACCAGATGACTCATTCTATTTTGTACATTTTCACATTGATGACCCACAGATAACACAGATTGCTGAGTACTGGGCTTCTCACTTTTTTACATGAAACATCTTTTTTTCTTTTTTTAATTGCCTAGTCACCAGAATACATTTTGGATCATCACCAAGTGGAAAGGTACTCTTAGGCCTGGAAATGCAGTTTTCCTTATATCTGTCCTTGATGCCTGTGGGCTCCTGCCATTGATCTGAGGCTACCGAGAGCTCAGGCTGAAACATCTTTTCTCCTGTAGCAGCAGGAGGCAGGATCCACGCCAGAAACTTGGGACTTCATTGGTAATTCCCTTTCCTTTATTTCTCACGGCCAGTCAACCACCAGGTCTTGCTTACAGTACCATTATCTCATAAGAGTTCTCTAGTTGATCTCCTCACATCCAGTTTTTCTCCACTCCTTCACACACTCCCACAGTCACATGCTGGCAGTTGCCAGAACTATTATCTAAATGCAGATAAAAGCATGTGATGCTGGCCATTTTCTACAACCTTCAAATGACAAGTCCAGGCTCTTATTGTGGCTTATGGGGCATACGACAACATAGCCCCAGCTCATCCCTCCAGGACCAGTCCCTCCACACTGTGCCTTACTCTTTAACTGCAAATATCATGTTGTTCCTTATATGTTTCTACATATGTTTTCTCCTCTTCCTGGATTAACCCTCCATCAACCTACTTGCTCTGACATTTCTATCAGTTCAGTTCAGTTCAGTCGCTTAGTCATTCATGTCTCTTTGCGAACCCATGAATTGCAGCACGTCAGGCCTCCCTGTCCATCACCAACTCCCAGAGTTCACTCAGACTCACGCCCACCGAGACAGTGATGCCATCCAGCCATCTCATCCTCTGTTGTCCCTTTCTCTTCCTGCCCTCAATCCCTCCCAGCATCAGAGTCTTTTCCAATGAGTCAACTCTTTACATGAGGTGGCCAAAGTACTAGAGTTTCAGCTTTAGGACCTGTCTTTCCAATGAACACCCAGGACTAATCTCTTTTAGAATGGACTGGTTGGATCTCCTTGCAGTCCAAGGGACTCTCAAGAGTCTTCTCCAACACCACAGTTCAAATGCATCAATTCTTCGGCACTCAGCTTTCTTCACAGTCCAACTCTCTCATCCATACGTGACCACTGGAAAAACCATAGCCTTGACAGACCTTTGTTGGCAAGGTAATGTCTCTGCTTTTAAATATGCTATCTAGGTTGGTCATAACTTTCCTTTCAAGGAGTAAGCATCTTTTAACTTCATGGCTGCAGTCACCATCTGCAGTGATTTTGGAGCCCACAAAAATAAAGTCTGACACTGTTTTCATTGTTTCCTCATCTATTTCCCATGAAGTGATGGGACCAGATGCCATGATCTTCGTTTTCTGAATGTTGAGCTTTAAGCCAACTTTTTCACTCTCCTCTTTCACTTTCATCAAGAGGCTTTTGAGTTCCTTTTCACTTTCTGCCATAAGGGTGATGTCATCTGCATATCTGAGGTTATTGATATTTCTCCTAGCAATCTTGATTCCAGCTTGTGCTTCTTTTAGCCCAGCATTTCTCATGATGTACTCTGCATATAAGTTAAATAAGCAGGGTGACAATATACAGCCTTGACGTACTCCTTTTCCTATTTGGAACCAGTATGTTGTTCCATGTCCATTTTAACTGTTGCTTCCTGACCTGCATACAGGTTTCTAAAGACGCAGGTCAGGTGGTCTGGTATTCCCATCTCTTTCAGAATTTTCCACAGTTTATTGTGGTCTACACAGTCAAAGGCTTTGGCATAGTCAATAAAGCAGAAATAGATGTTTTTCTGGAACTCTCTTGCTTTTTTCCATGATCTAGCGGATGCTGGCAATTTGATCTCTGGTTCCTCTGCCTTTTCTAAAACCAGCTTGAACATCTGGAAGTTCACAGTTCATGTATTGCTGAAGCCTGGCTTGGAGAATTTTGAGCATTAGTTTAATAGCGTGTGAGATGAGCGCAATTGTGCGATAGTTTGAACATTCTTTGACATTGCTTTTCTTTGGGATTGGAATGAAAACTACTATTTATCCTTTTAAGATTCTATCTATATATCATGTCCTCTACAAAGCCAGAAGGTGTTTTTTTTGTTTTCAGGAATTCTGAACTATCAACCAACACTGTCTATGTTGTCCAATGACAATGACTAGCTGGAACTGTGACAGGGCATTTCCTCTCTGGACTGCCACAGCTTCCACTTGGTCATCCCTGTTTATGTACATAATCTCCTCTTGGTCCTCACTGCAGTTACATTTATCACTTCTACTTATACTTCAAGGAAGCCAAATGTACTCTTACAAAACCAAGTCTACCACAGCATCATGCTCCCTTGGCTTTCAGAGGTACTAGCTCAGTGACTGTCTAGAAGCCTCAAGTTTTCTAATGTCACACTTTACTAAATTTCTGCATATGGACTGACTCCTGCATAGTGGTGATGAGGTCAGAACAAAAAACTGAGTTGAGACACTGGTGCTGGGTGATGAACTAGGCTCAGGCCAATGCTAGGAGATCAGATCTTGTGTATACCAATCATACAAAGATTTAAATTCCTGTTCCATCAAAAACATAACTGCAACATATTCAGACTCTAACTCCAGGATGTAAAAGTCTCAAGCCTTGCTTCATATTCAGAGTTACATTCTTAAATCTTAAGCTACCTTATATCTGCATAGTTGCTGGTGATGCCCGGCACACCTATGAATAGAAACAAGACTTCTGAGAAGCCTTTAGATGCCACTGAAGAGCTACAATGGAATCTACATTTCAGAGTAAAGTCAACAGTAATAAAATTACCAGCTGATGATTCTGTCTCCATGAGAGGAGAGCAAACCAAGGAGGGAAGGCTTATGGTTCAATATGACACACTTTGCAAGTTTATTAAAACTGTCCACATCCCATGACTGAATTTAGAAAGGTGTGCTTCTGGTACCACAACTTCCAAGACTCTCTCACTGAGGTTCCCACGTCTGAGACTCAGCAACTCACATCTGACTTAAAGTTTAGGCTCCTATGAACCTCTCAGTGATCACATGTAGTGTGATCACTTATGCAGTGCTGTTTGAGTCCCATCTGAATCAGTGTCATCTCTCTTTGAGTACAAGAGAAGGAAGGTCTTGATTCTTTAAGAACCAAGTTCTTGTTTATTTGAGAACAAGAGAAGATCAAAATCCATTCTAGAAAACTGTACAAACTCTGAGATTAACTTGGTTTGAATTTTATTGGGTACACCTATGGAGCTGTGGCTATATTAAAAATTTTCCAACTTTGCTTTAGGCTGGTACCAGTAGTCTCCAGGCCAATATTTAGTTAAGTTAGAAGAATGGTCCTTCTCAAGCAAGTTGGGCTTAAATCGAATCATAAAGAATAGCTTTTAGGCAACAGAAATTGGCTTCTAATAACCAATAATGGTTAAAACAATAACTGATAACTGGGTTTAGTGAGTTCCATAAAGAATAAATGATGCCAGAAAGTGACCTAGCACAAAACTTGAGGGCAAACCCTGTATTCCTTCACAGTGAGCTGCCTGCTTCTCAGCCAACAGAAGAACGATCCTTGCCCTGCTTACATTTTCTGCTTTTGAAAATTAAGACTCTGCTGCCACAAAAGATATGAAGACTGGGGATTTTATGAAAAGCCTGTTTAATAATAATATACGGCAATAATGCTTTATTTTTATGGAAAGAGAAAGTCATATGTTTTTGACTAGTGCTATATTTATCAATTCCCTTTTATATTCATTAGGAAAGGTAGTTAGGACAGGTGTCATTACATCAGTTTTGCAGATGTAAGGACACCCAAAATTTCAATGACTTGCCAATAATCAACAGCACACAAGTGGGAGCCAACTGCCTCTGAAGTTAGAATATTTAATGGGAGACTTTTATTGTCTCTTGAAAATAAAAACAGAGAGCAGAGGAAATCACTTAGTCTGAACTAAAAGTTTAAATCTACATGCAGGCAAAATTGTAAGATAGGAAGGAGACTATTACCTCCTTACAGAAAAGAAACTTACATTAACAGTTAATAATAACTAATAGTTAGCAGCTATTGAGTGTATAAAAGTTATTTGCCACAGTGGCAAATACTTTTACATACTTTCTTTTATATAACCTTCAGATCAGCAATGTGAGAAAGATACTATTATCTGTTTTACAGATGATAAAATAGAGTCCCCAAATTGTAAGTGGTCATATTATAGTTAGACTAACCTCAAACTCTTAAGAAACGCTAAGAACTTGAAATATAACAACATTTGAAATTTTGAAAACAGAAATTGACAATAAGGCTTTCTAATTTTCATTGAAAGTAGAAATAGAAAGAAAATGACTTCTAAAGTTATCAGACACTAGATCTTATTCAAGTGGTTTAAGGGTTTAGAGAGAAAATTTCCATAGAGAAAAAGTACTACTACTATACTAAAACAGAAAATGTACAGTACATTTCACTTTACAGTGATTAGCCATAGTTGTTTTTGCTCAGTCTGTAAGTCATGTCTCCGCAACCCTGTGGACTGCAGCACGACCAGCCACAGTAGGTATCAGCAACTCTTGGCACATGACCAGATTTTAGGATTGATGGACAACGCAGAGATTCCTATTGCCTTTAAAATAAAACATAACCTTTCTGGTAGTACCTCTAAGAATAGATCTGTCTGGCTCCCACCACTCCTCAGCTCCTTTTGTCTGTCTGTCCATGACCTACCTCCCTGCTCTTCTTTCAGCCAAGGCTGAGACAACCTGGGACCTGGGGCCCCTTGCTTCAGTGCCCACAAATGGACAAATGTCTCCTCCAGCAACAAAACACAAAGAAACTATAAAGGACTAAAAATAACTGTGTGTGTGAACAACTGGGGCAGATTATGGACAACTAAACATAAAAAGACCAAAAACACTGCCACTTTTGAATAGCCAGGAGCAAAACCAAGGTGCTGGGAGCTAAAAACAGGGCACTGAGCATGAGCCCTGCACCCAACATCACAGGAACAGGTGGGCAACCCCCTGACCCACCCCTCTGGCCTGACCCCAGCCCTCCCCTTATAGAAGGAGCTGGCTTCACCCCGCCACCGGGGGAGCGAGTGAGGGAACCTGTTCCTTGTTTTCACACCCACCACCCCCTTGCTGCATTGAAGGCCCCAGTGGAGGCTTTCCTGGATTTCTTCTCTGGCTTCTTATCAATCTGTAGTAAGGAAGGCCAAGAATCCAGGTTGGTAACAATCTTACACAAAAGTCACGGTCTTTCTTACCTGGACAACTTCACACCAGCTCTTATGATGATGATGGACTCTTCCTTGCTCTTCTTGTTTTTAGTCACTAAGTCGTGTCCGACTCTTTGCAACCCCATGGACTATAGCCCGCCAGGATCGTCTGTCCATGGGATTTGCCAGGCAATAATAATGGAGTGGGTTGCCATTTCCTCCTCCGGGGGTCTTTCTCACCCAGGGATCAAACCTGCGTCTCCTGAACTGGCAAGCAGATTCTTTACCCGAGCCCCCTGGGAAGGGCCGTTCTTGCCTTTGCTGCTGCTGCTGCTAAGTCACTTCAGTCGTGGTCCGACTCTGTGCAACCCTATAGATGGCAGCCCACCAGGCTCCCCCATCCCTGGGATTCTCCAGGCAAGAACACTGGAGTGGGTTCCCATTTCCTTCTCNATCAGATCTAGGCCCTTAAATCTATTTCTCACTTCCACTGTATAATCATAAGGGATTTGATTTAGGTCCCACCTTATTTAAATGCTAAGACACTTCAGTCCTGATGGACTCGTTGCAACCCTGCGGACTGTAGCCCCTCTGCTGTTGCTGGGCCCTCTTCCAGGAGATCTTCCCAACCCAGGGACTGAACCCACATCTCTATGTTTCCTGCTTTGGAAGGTGGGTTCTTTACCACTAGCATCACCTGGGAAGCCAAGGGAGATTCCACACAGAAGTTACAAGAAGAGAACTGTCTACCAGAGCCGCTGGAGGGAGCACAGCCCTGACTGACAGCCTGGTTTGGGGTCATTCAAGCTGATTTCTAACTTCCAGTCTCCAGAACTCTGAGAGAATAAATTCTATTAGTTAAACCATCAAGTACATGGTAATTTGTTACAGCAGCCATAAGAAACTGATATACAGATGGAGCAAAAATCTCACTCCTATGACCAGCATGGGACGGAGCTGAGTCTCTGGGAGAATTACCTTTATGCTGGGATAAGTGCTGGCTATATCAAGAGTTTCATATGCATTTATATGCACATGGGCGTACCTCAGAAATACTAAGGTAAACGTTTCCTTTTCCAAAATCTGACTATTTTTAGGAATGGTTCTCCACTTTTTAAAAGTCAAAGCCCTTTATAAGAAACAGAAAAACAGTACTCACCCCAACCAAAACTGCTTATGCAAACCTACAAAAGCGAAAAAAACCTTGATCTTTTCTATACCGTATAGGAAAACACTAGTCTTTAAAGGACTAAGAGACTGACCCTTAAATTAGGATGAGTAAAGCCAGACTGCCCAGATTACTCTCCAGCTGTGATGGTCAGCTGTACGACCTTGGGCAAGTCACTTGATCTTCCTCTTCCTCAGTTCCCTCTTCTTGAGAGTGACAATAAGCACACTTACCACAAAAGAGCATTATGAGGAAACAATTAATTCAATATGTAAAGGGCTTAGAATGTTGCCTGGAGGTAAATACATATGGAGCTTTGACTGTGTAGATAGCTGCTGTGAAGAAGATACCTGGCAAAAGGAGATGTGAGTTCAATCCCGGGGTCAGGAAGATCTTCTGGAGAAGGAAGTAGCAACCCACTCCAGTATTCTTGCCTGGAGAATCCCAGGGACAGAGGAGCCTGGCAGACTATGGTCCATGGGATAGCAAAGAGTCAGACATGGCTGAGCATGCACGCATGCTGCGCTAAGACCGCAGAGAAGGCAGTGAACAAAAATCATTGCCGTCAGCGGAACATGTGTTTTAACGCAGAGCTTAAATTTTCACAGAAATCTTACAGTGTATTTTATAGTAATTTAAAAACATCCTTGTATTTTCTCTTCGTTCAGATAATAGATAAATAAGATTTAACATAGATTTCCCATCTGGACTCTGTAGTTTCACAAAGCTCAAGTCTAGAGAGTTCTAATTTTTGTTTCATCCTAATTCCATATCTGACAGCCTTTCTGCGTAAATAATTTGGGCTATGAGTACTCACCCTTAACTTGGCAGAAGTGTCTATAAAATGGGAGGAAAGCCAGGTTCCAGGAAAACAATTTATCCTGTTCCATCCCTCAACTTTTACTCATTCATTTGTTATGCCTAAAAATCAATTAGCCCTGTTCATACATGGTATTGACAGCTTCACTTAGGATTAACTACAGAGCTGGGCAAGTTTAACTGCAATTTCCCCACCAATGATGCTCAAAAACAATGCCTGGATTTCAGGAGCTAATGAAAGTCTCTTTTTCACTATGACATAGTTTCAAGTTTCTTGTGCTTCTATTTTATCTTTCTATCCTGTGCCTCCCTGTTCCCCACCTGCCTTCTCTCCCATCAGTATGGAAGGCTATCATACTGATTCTTTTGGACTTTCTCCCTTTTAAAATATTACTAGGAAATAATTATTAAGTCAGAGGAAGTTGAAAGGAAATGTACCAGGAGCCCTGTGGACCCTTTAGCCAGCTTTCCTCAGTACAAACATCTTGTAAAAAACAGCTGTATAGTATTAAAATCAGGGCACTGACATAGGCACTGTCCTGGAGCTCACTCAGATTTCACTGGGATTTCCTTTTTCAGTAACCAATTATTACACTTGGTAAGCATCACTTATGGTCATAATAAAGGATGAAATTCACTGTTTATGTATATATTTGGTGTGGGCTTGGGTGTGCAAAGGAGTATCCATTTCTCTGTGTGTTTCTGTGTGTGTGTGTGCGCACATGCATGTGTGTATGTGTAAAAGAGAAAGAGAGAAAACAAACTCTGGCCCTATCCATTCATAAGACGTTTTTGAGGAACAGATGACAGAATCTTAGGTAAATACTGTTCATAAACTGTAAAGTACTAAATTAAAAAACAATTATATTGTAGTCCATGTCTAATACTTCTGTTTAAGAAAAATTTCTCATTAGGAAGGTACACAGAGAGCCTCCTTACGTATATAAGAAGAGTGTGTGTGTTTGTGTGTGTGTGTAGGGGTATACAGGAGTCTCAGCAAAATACCATCTGCAAACACAGAGTCACAAGGGACCTTGGGGTCAACTGTTGTAGCCCTCTATATTGTACTCATAATTTGAAATGTTCTTGCCAGTTGGTCTTCTAATCTTTGATTAAAATTTCAAATGATGGGCACACTATGACTTATGATCCCGTCCTTCCCTACGTGTCTAATGGCTCTTTCTCATAAGGAGCCCTTCCTAAAAGCTGCCTTCCCTGTGGCTTTCCCCCGCCGGCCTTGGCTCTGCCACCTGGTGCCTCACACAGTGGAGGACATGTGAAGGCAGCCATCGCTCCCCTGAGTCTCTTCTCTGTCCAAAACAAGTCAAGTCCTTCTTCCTATACAGGACTGCTTGACTCGGGACAAGCTTATTGTTCTTTGCAAAGATGGAATCAGGATCAGAGCACAGCGGAGTGTGAGCTGAACAGCATGTTCAGAGCTGAACCAATCTCTTCTTCCTTCCATGTTTACACATATTTGTATTAATGGCCCCTATAATCACATATTTATTTTTCCCTTAACTTGCTTCAGATTTCTCTTGAAATCAATTGAAACCCCCTAGACTGTTTTTTTCTTCAGGTTTTTTTGTTTTTTTTCCTTCAGGTTTTGATATTTAGCCATTTCTTCCTGATTCTGCCTAATTTTGATTTTCCCTGCCTGATTCCCTGGTGACTCAAACTGTAAAGAGTCTGCCGGCAATGCGGGAGACCCGGGTTCAGTCCCTGGGTTGGGAAGAACCCCTGGAAATGGCTACCCACTCCAGTATTCTTGCCTGGAGAATTCCATGGACACAGAAGCCTAGTGGCTACAGTTCATGGGAAAGAGTTGTACACAACGGAACTGCTAACACAGTTCCTGATTCTGCACAAAGGTAAAATGTTTGGCAAATGGGCAGGACTTCACATAGATTCTTATTAAATTTAGCTTATTGTACCATTCCATTGGCATTAAAAAATATATATATCCAGACCCAATCACTAAATGTATTTACTGTTCCTGCTGGTGCAACCTTTACATATGGCCCTTTAGTTCCTTCTTGAAATTGCTGATGAAACACTTGGGTATAAAAGAGTGAAAAGGAGATCATTAGAAAGCTATAAATTCTAACTGTAACATTTTGACTTCCTGTTAACTTTAAGCTTTAATTGAACATTCAGTTCTAAGTTTTTATTGAGGGTTGACCTAAGAAGTAGCCCTGCACAAAAGGCCTCTGTATTTTCTATAAAATTGTATTAGGTAATTCAATATCTCATTTGTGAAAATCCCAGGGGAAATTTCTCCTGGAGCTCAGGGACAGAAAAAAAGTCTCTACCAATGATGGCTGAGCTGGTATGAGTCTCCTTCTGTTTTGATTTCTAAGACACTAAGAGAAAAAAATATTCCTTGCTCTCTTGATATTAATTGCTGTATCTTTTAAAAATTTCTATTTACTTTTTCCCTAACATGCCATGTTAATAATTCTTCATTAACATATATTTTATTTTTTACCAGATATCATGATAAAAAAAAGTAATTGTTCAATCATGTCCAACTCTTGTAACCCCTTGGACTGTAGCCCTACCAGGCTCCTCTGTCTATGGAATTCTCTAGGTAAGAACAGTGGAGTGGGTAGCCAGATCAAACCCAGGTCTCTTGCACTTCAGGAGGATCCGTTACCATCTGCACCACCAGAGAAGCCCAGATAATCATGATATATCCTTCCTAAATGCAGGTAGAGCATAAATACAAACATACATAATTAAGACATCTTTTCAGGTGTCTTTTCAGATGTTTAAAGGTCCATGCAACAATTTCCTTACTTTTTAAGTAGGACAGTAGGAAATTTTCTCCAGAAGACTTGTACTGAAGTAGTAAGGTTTGTTTCATCTCTTCAAATCACTCTTACAAAATTTGTTCTCAGTTTAGGATGGTATGTTTTGAAAATATTCCATATTAATTTTCCCAAATGGTACTTTATTTTAAAGTGTAAACTTGATCATTTGCTAACATTTTCTCTTTTGTGGTCCTTCCATTACAGAACAATTTTTTTTTTTCCATTAACTACTGCTATCTGCCTGGAATTATTTATATTGAGAAGATTTGTGGATTCAGTCTTAGCAGCCCAGGGTTATTGCATTGGATTAACTACTTTGGCTGACAATTGGAAACCCACTGGGTCATGAAATTTCTCACTGACAGAACGAAAACTACCTTTTGATGAATACCTGATAAATACTAGGTGCTGTTAAAATGTATATAACTTACCTTTAGGTACTTTAAAATAGGTAGTTTATAATGCCTAGTTTGATTTTATAGATATGCAATACTTTACATTACAAACTGAGAAGACTAATTCAGTCTAGGTGGTCAGCAAACATTACATCAGACAGGTACTCCAGAGGCTGGTCGCACTACAAAGGCTTTTGTTATACTCATCTTAAGGATGTTTTGTTTATTTGCAAAAGTTTTTCAGAAATGGATTCTTACTGGCAAAATTAGTGACTTACGAATTAGCATGATAAATGGAACTTAATCAACAAAATTAAAGGTTTTAAATATAAGTGGAATATTAAAGATTCTGGAGATATTTCCCACCTTTGCATGACCAGGTTGCAAGAATCTTAAGGAGGCTCACAACTTGCACCAAAGGATTAGTGGCCTAAGTGTGATCACTAAAGCTTCTTATTTCCAACTGCCAGTTTAATAGAATTTCTGGTTGTCTGATGCTGACTATAACAAAAATCTTGGCTCTGGAATGTTGTTTCATCTGCCTCAAACCCTTTTTTCAAGATTTCAGGGTTTCAGGGTTTGGAACATCTGAATGGACCAAGAACTAGGATATTATCAAAATTAACAGAATAGGTTGTATGAGTCTATTAATGCCTTTTTGCTAACAAATGTTTGGTAAAATATGCTTTTATGGACAGCAGACTTTGCTTTCAAACTTACGTAACAAGCATTAGCAACATCATAAGGGGACTGCTAACTCTCTTCAAGTTTCTTCACTAACCTCACTTACATACTTAATTTGTGTGTGACCAAATTATCACAGGATAGTTCTCAGCAGATATTTTGCCTCATTTTAATTTTCATTTGACCTCCTAAAATTAGTCCCTACTCGCCTTATTCAGATTAGGAAATTCAGTTTAGGGGTTATTAATCCATTAACTAAACCCTTTTCTACTGACTGGAAAAGGTCAATCTTCATCCCAGTTCCCAAGAAGGGTCGTACGTGAATGTTCTAACCATTGGACAATTGCACTCACCTCCAATGCTAGTAAGGTCATGCTTAAAATCTTGTGTGCGAGGCTTCAGCATTACATGAACCAAGAACTTCCAGATGCCCAAGCTGGGTTTCGAAAAGGCAGAAGAACCAGAGATCAAATTGCCAACATTTGTTGGATCACAGGAAAACCAAGGGAATTCCAGAAAAACATCTACTTCTGTTTCATCGACTATGCTGAAGCCTTTGACTGTGGATCATAACAAACTGCAGAAAGCTCTTAAAGAGATGGGAACTCTTACCTGTCTCCTGAGAAACCTGTATGTGAGTTAAGAAGCAACAGTTAGAACTCTGTATGGAAGAACTGATTGACTCAGAACTGAGAAAGGAGTATGACAGGCCTGCCAGCTGTCACCCTGTTTATTTAACCTATACACTGAGCCTCCCTGGTGGCTCAGGTGGTAAAGAATCTGTCTGCAATATGGGATACCTGGGTTCAATCCCTGGGTCGGGAATATCCCCTGGAGAAGGGAATGGCAATCCACTCCACTATTCTTGACTGGAGAACTTCATGAACATAGGAGCCTGGTGGGCTACAGCCCATGGGGTTGTAGAGTTGGACGCAACTGAGCGACTAACACACACTGAGCATGTCATGAGAAATGCTAGGCTGGATGAGTCACAAGCTGGAATAAAGATAGGCAGGAGAAACATCAACAACCTTAGATATGCAGATCATAGCACTCTAATGGCATAAAGCGAAGAGGAACTAAAGAGCTTCTTGGTGAGGGTGAAGGAGGAGAGTGAAAGAGCTGGCTTAAAACTAAATATTAAAAAAACTTAAGATCAGGGCATCTGGCCCCATTACTTCATGGCAATAGAAGGGGAAAAGGTAGAAGTAGTGACAGATTTCCTATTTAGGGGCTCTAAAATCACTGCGGATGGTGACTGCAGCCGTGAAATTAGAAGACCACTGCTGCTCAGCAGGAAAGCTATGACAAACTTAGACAGTGTGCTCTGAATAGTCAAGGCTATGGTCTTTCCAGTAGTAATGTAAGGTTGTGAGAGCTGGACTGTAAAGAAGGCAGAGTGCCATAGAACTGATGATTTCAAACTAGGAAGACTCGTGAGGGTTCCTTGGACAGCAAGGATATCAAACCAATCAATCTGAAGGGAAATCAACCCTGAATATTCATTGGAAGGACTGATGCTGAAGCTGAAGCTCCAGTAGTTTGGTTACCTGATGCAAACAGCCAACTCACTGGAAAAGTCCCTGATGCTGGGAAAGATTGAAAGCAGAAGGAGAAGAGGATGTCAGAGAATGAGATGGCTGGATGACATCACCGACGCAATGGACGCGAACGTGGGCAAACTCTGGGAGATGGTGAGGGCCAGGGAAGCCTGGCATGGTACAGTCCATGGGGTCACAAAGAGTTGGACATGATTGGGTGACAGAACAACAACAACAATCTATTAAATCCATGGATAGTGAGTGGTAGAGTCTGATGTGTCTGATTCCATTGTGCCCGCAGTCTGCCAGATAAAGTCCCAGATCATTGCAAGGAATGGCGGAGTGATTATTAAATGCCAACAGCTCTGTTCCCTACAAATGTATGGGTTAAATGAGGGTTCTTTTGCCCTTTTGACAGATAGTTTAAATAAAGTCAACTAAATATTGATTTAATATAAATTTTCTGTAGCTTTATATAAATACATTTACTATGAATATATTTTTGGTTCTTTTAAAAATATATATATTCTTCCTTTGATCTACCCAATACATTCAGAGAAATCATAAATTCACACAGTGAGGCACAGATTACTTTGTGACATAACTGCATGACCTAGCTTTAGAGTCCTCTCCTAGAAAACTTGACTATGAAATTATCAGTTGAAACATGCTTTGAAAATGTCCTAGTTATCTAAAGGTCAATAAAAAGCTCATCTTAAAGCATTGTTGCATAGAAAAAAGTAAATGAAATGGTAATTTTAGAATTGGAATGCTGAAGAGATATAAAATATTCATGGATTGGTGATTTTGATGTATATGAGAGATCAGCAGAGTTGAATAATTTGGGGTTCTATAAAACTACTAGTCAGGCCAAAAAAAATGCAAGATATAAATACAGAAGAATTTATTCCATAGCTATAAACAAAATATCACATTTCAAATGCATTTTTTTTGGATATTATGTCCTTAGCAGAAATCACTATGACCACAAAGAACACAAATCTAATTTATTTTTTTAAACCTTAACTTCGTAGAAGACAGATCCCAGATGAAAAGAAAAGTAAGCTTTGATATGTTTCTATTCATACTTCTGAAATTTTTGCTTTGGGTTCTTATTTTTGATTTAAGTAGAAGGGAAGAATTATGCATTTTACATGAAGCCATTTCATTAACAACTCATTATTACATGTGGAGGTAATGGCATCCAAAGAATATCAGGCTGTGAAAAAATGTATGTTCATACTTCTAACTTCATGTGAAAACTAAGATAAATATAATGAATAGATACTTGCACTGTTTTTTTTTTTTTTTTCAAGAAAGGGGCTAATATATTTTTATTTTACCGTATCTGTTTACTTGGCTTAAAGAATTACCTGTTCACTAGCCTTTTCCATGTGTGTTATTATTATACATATGAAAGCCATCCTTCCTCTATAATTAAAATTAGAAATAAATAGGGTAAAAGTCCTAGCTTTATTTTTTAAATGTGTATATTTGCTTACAGTAACTTTGAATAACTCAATGGACATGAATTTGAGCAAACTCCGAGATTAAAAATGAATTTGAGCAAATTCATTCATATCTCTGATGAAGGACAGGGGAGTCTGGTATGCTGCAGTCTATGGGGTTGCAAAGAGTCAGACACAACTCAGCGACTGAACAACAACAAACTTTGAATAAAAGTGACTTGAAATTATGTTCTTTTAAGTATTAATTCAATTAGAGTATTATGTGGGGAAAATTCTACTAGCTGGAATAATATCTTGGGATGATTTTCCCAGGTCCTCTTTATTATCCCTGAACAAGACAAAATGAGAAATCAAAGCTATAAAATTATCTCTTTTTGTAGGTTTGATATCCATCAATGCTTAGGAAGTTGTTTGGATACAAAATAAAGATTTGCTCTAGGATTTTCAATACTGATTCAAAAACAGCGGTGGGGGGAGGGGAGGATGTACTCAGAGTGAAAAACCTCTGATTATGTTATGAACATACCACTCCATTCACTGATAGCAGCTGGTCTCCTCTCTTGAGGCCTCCGTGTCTTTCAGCCACCCCTCCAGGAATGATGCGAGAGATATAAATGGGAGAATTTTGCTCCTTTCCTCCCATCACGTTAAAACCAAGGCCTTCATCTGTCTTTGGCAGTTCGACTACCCGAGGGTGGGAATGGCCTTCACTAGCTGCAAAAGCTGCAACTGTAGCCTGAAAGAAAAGATGATCATTTGGTGATAAAACGAGGGAAATAAGGCTATTCACACGGTTTGCAGTGCGTAGACCAGGCAACTCCTCCTATTTTATAGCATTCTCCTGTGAAAGAAAGAATACAAAAGGGAGGGGGCGTTCTTTATTTAGATGTCCTTTATAATTCCTTTCTTTGGCAAAGCTCAGCCCAACTATTTCCACCTTTCTACATCTTACCCATTATGGCAAAGTTTTCCCTTTTCCATAAAAATCTTTCCCAGAGGCCTTGGTTAGATGCAATTCCTCCTATTCTTGGATTCCAGATAGCTTTGGTGCATATAGTACCTACATAGAGTCCATAAACTATAATTATCGCATATATTATATACGTGTTGATCACCAGCACCTTAAGGGCTGAGACTATGGCTTCCACTTTTTTGTATTACATAGTCTAACTTGGTGCTTATGCACACATGAAGTAGCTTCAATTGTGTCTGACTCTGTGACCCTATGGTCACACCTGGGGTTCCCTAAAGAATANAAACTATAATTATCGCATATATTATATACGTGTTGATCACCAGCACCTTAAGGGCTGAGACTATGGCTTCCACTTTTTTGTATTACATAGTCTAACTTGGTGCTTATGCACACATGAAGTAGCTTCAATTGTGTCTGACTCTGTGACCCTATGGTCACACCTGGGGTTCCCTAAAGAATACTGGAGTGGATCGCCATGCCCTCCTCCAGAGGATCTTCCTGATCCAGGGATCGAACCTGCATCTCTCATGTCTCCTGAATTGGTGGCCGGTTCCTTTACCACTAGTGACACCTGATAAATGTTCATAAATATTTACTCAATACACCAAGGAGCACTTATATATGTATATGTGTATACATATACATGTATCCTGGTGAATACATCTAGAATTTTGCTATTGCGAAACCACTGGCTTAGCAAATTTAGTACTTTTTTCCTAAATTGAAAATGCCTAAAAGAAAAAAAGCTAAAATAAAGTAACAGATTCAAACAGATTATAATTATTTCACATCAGTAATCCATATTATTATGAGAGGTCCTCTTATCTGGCACAGATTTTTTCCCCCTATATTTAAAATTAATATTTCAACTACTCTAGCGATGTAGGTAAAATGAGAAGTCCATGGTTTTATACCTAGATGTACAAAATACAATTTAATATGGACATAAGTTTATTTTAAAACTTATATATATATTAGTTTTAAAAAATAAGTTAAAGAAACAACTTACCATCAGTTTTTACCCCCTCCCTTCCATGGAAATAAAGTAAGAATATTGCCTGCTTCTTATTTTCCACCTCCAGTAACCTGCCTTAACCACAGCTGGTTAGATGTCTATTATAAAGTGATTTACTCAACACTATGAAAATACTGATTCCCAACAACTGTACATTCTTTTTCACACACAGCATTAACACATCAACTTAGCATTATGCTACTGTCTGCATTTAGTGAAAGATAGTGAATGAAATGGATATAATGGCTTGTTTTTAGCTACATGCATTTGCTCATGCAAACCCTGTTGTCATGCATAGGTTTTAATGGCTGACATGGATGCAATGCAGACAGCCCAGAAACAACCAGAAAATATTGTGCTATTGCAACATTATGCTGCTATCCTGCTGTTCTACATGAATAAGAAATGAGAATGGTAAAATACTACATAATTCACGGTCCCCTTAATTAAACCATGTAGGGATCATTTTTCTGTGTGTGTTTCACTTCAGTACAAGCAAAGCATGATGTAATGATAATAATACCCTTTTTGTGCTGGGGTTAAAAAAAATTAAAAAACAAAAATGAAAAAAATAGTCACAAGTCTGCAGTGTTCAATTACAGAATGAAAACTTAAAAGTCAGGAGAGAAACTAAGTAAGACGTGATGTAACACAAAAGAATTAAATGGAAAATTCTGATTATTTCCAACTGTTGTTTCTTATATATTATTAGAAAGAGAAAAGCTTTTAAAAAGCAAATGTATATCTACTATAACATTTCTGCACTTATAAAATAAGAACTGCACTAGTGATTTTAGGTTAAAACTCTTATTTCCTATGGTCTATTTTCCATATAACCTCAGGATCCTACTGTTGTAACATTTTCATTCGTAGGGTCTCTGCAATCTCTGGATTGGAGTTCAAGAGCAAATGTAGTCTCTACCACAATAGCTGACAAGCCTTCCCTTTAGGTCAATATCATGTTCTTTCAGCTGCTCTGCTGAGTAGTACATGGAAAAATCCTGCATCAGTGGGTATCAGGTGAGTTCTTGCCATATCTAGCTTGAGTCAAACCTTTAGACTTGTGCAAATAAATTTCCATGCATTGAATAGTGAACAGGTTCTTTTGGATCAGAAGAATGTGTCAGAAAACCAAGAAGTATTTCATACGATGAACCAGTAGATTTGCTTGTGCCAAATGAACATTTAGTGAGTTTAATGAAATCATTCTCCTTTCTTAAGCTACAGAAGCAGCAGAAACGTTCAATTTTTCCATTAGGATTTTTACCTGGGAAGTAGTACTGGTTCTAGACTCTGGGCTGCCACTGATGTCTAAATTCTCTTACAGTGTACACACGAGAATACCTGAAACACACACGCGCACAATCAATTACTAGATCACTGGGGTTAAGTATATTTTTAAAGTTACTCAAGTCTTACCTTTGCTGTGGCCCTGGCACGGAATTCAGGACAGCCATTAACAGTTATCGTTTCATGCATATATTGATACACCTAAAATGTTCACATAAAAAAAGAATGCGTAAGAACATTAAGAATATCAATTCTTTCACTGCAGATAGGACAATTTATTTTCATTGTTAAGACAGAAGTTCCCTATCTCAAAGTGAAACAGGTCTGGATCAATTATCCTGATGATTTGATCCAAAAATCCCTCCTATTTTTTTGGATGGGTTGGAGGAGGTTGCTGTAGAAAAGATAAGGCAATTATTTTTACTCAGAAGTTTTAAATTCAGCATTCCTCGTTTATCAAGTAGTAAAACTTTTATATCTGGTTTTATAAAAAACCCTTTGGTAAAAATGTTTACCATTATTTACAGTTCTAGCTCTCAAATACGTAGTAAAAATGATGTACATAGTTCTTTCCTGAATCTAGGTGATACTTTTAAAATAGTTTTCAAAATTAATATTCCACAACACTGAGATTACAATATCTTTTCCTTGAACACTGGAAAGTATGTATGTTGGAATGTGTTACTGATACACAGTCATAATTTGTAAGTACAGAGATTCAGGAGCAAAGACAAGTAAAGTAAGAGATTTTCAGAAGTGATATACAGAACAACATATCCACTACAGGTTCATGTTAATGCTTAGGTGAAACGGAAAGAATGGAGGGTAAAATCTGAGTCTAGAATGATTTTACAGTAAGCATACAGGTTTTGCTGACTAGTGGACCTGTGTTTGAGCCTTTTAATATAATTTGGGAACTATAAGGTCTTGGTTGAACCACTTTACCCCTTTAATTCTTTTTGTCCATCTGAAAAATGAGTAAATAAGAATAATTATTTTGTATGGTTCCTTTTACTGAAACAACACTCTCAGAACGCCAACCCCAACATGTACTTCTTAGACAGAACATATTATTACTAAGTATGATTCTAAACACAACTATAGAGACTGTTGAAACATAACAGAAATATTGTTTTTCCTCTAAACTACCAGGGATGGGGTTAGGAAATCAGTTGCTAAAATATATTGCTTAATTTTAAATAAACTGAAGTGTAGAACATGACTTTTAAAGGACAGTTTGAAGACGATGTTTTGAAAAATAACACGATTAAATATGCTTGATTATATGCTCATTTTGAAGATTTAAATAATAAATCTTCCCATGGTGAGAACTGTTCATGCATGCCACATCAAGCCTCTCATTTAAGTTGCTAAAGTAAGAGTCCTGTCTTTTTCATACTCCCAGCTTAGGTCTGTTCCTGGATTTAGTGTCCTCAAAGTGGCACCTCCCTCTTCCCATGGTGGTTCAGACAGTAGAGAAGCTGCCTGCGAAGCAGGAGACCCGAGTTTGATCCCTGGGTCAGGAAGATCCCTGGAGAAGGAAATGGTAACCCACTCCAGTATCACTGCCTGACAAATCCCATGGACAGAGAAGCCTGGCAGGCTACAGTCCATGGAGTTGCAAAGAGCCTGATACGACTGAGCGACTGAGTACACCACAGCAAAGCACAGAGGTGAAACTCCATTTGGTATTATACTGGAGTATATTTCAGGAGTATCCACAAGCTATACCAATAAAAGATAAAATAGGAAAACTTAAACTGAAGATTTCTTTTCTTTTCTATTAATCTTGCTTTATATGCTTAAAAGTTATTAAGGTCAACTCAAAAGTTGACTAATTCAACAACCATTCATTGAGTGTCTGGAACTAATTTCCCAACATTTTTTTATTGACTCCTTTCTCAAATAGATTTGGTTGAATTCCCCACTAATGCTGATTCATCTTCCCCAGGGAGCATATTTAAGGAGAAGAAAGACAAAGCAGTCTGGACTAGAAGGGCAGGAGGACTACTCAGAATCTACCTTTTATCTTGTACTTCCACTAAACAACGGTGGTATCCAATTTCTGTAGGAAATCTAAACAGGGAGGAGCACAGTTTTCTGAAGAGCAGTTTGTGGAACTGGGACCTGTTAATGCAAATTCTTCAGATTATCAAAATAGCTGCTATACATGTTTCCATGCTACTTCCTAGACAGTATATCATTTTGTTTTGTAGAAACAGCCCTTCCACAAATGCTGCTGATTTGCTCTTAAAGTCTATTTAAGAGGAAGATTTTCTCTAGCCTGTTTCACTTGTTAACACTCTCTCAAATCTGACCCCTTTGCTCCATCCTGATTTACTATCTGTTGCTCAAAGCACTACATTAATGTCAACTGGGTCTTTCCACCAACAAAGCACTATGGACTTTAGTTATCATCAACCAGACCATGCTGCTTCGGTGCTCCTGGCTGCCTGTTGACCTTATAGTAAAGGTTGCAAAGTCAAATGCTTACAAAAGTCCAGCTAGCAGAACAATGCAGAACCCAGACTGCTCTCTTTAGTCTTGTTTTCCTATTTCCTTTCTTCCTCTCTGAGCATTAACCAAACATTAAATTTATCACACCCTCTGAATTGTTCAGGCCTTTGCACATCTGTGTGTTCTGTTTGGAATGCCCTTCCACCAGGAAGACTCTCATTTATCTAAGTTTAACACAATCAACAGGTTCAATGCAATTCTTATCAAAATTCCAAAGACATTTTTCATAAAAATAGAACATAATCCTAAAATTTATATGGAACCACAAAAGACCTTGAATAGACAAAGCAATCTTGAAAAAGGAGAACAAAGCTGGAGGCATCATCTACCTTGGTTTCCAACTATATTACAAAGCCGTAGTTACCAAAACTGTATGTTGTTGACATAAAAATAGATATAGATCAATGAGACAGAATGGAGAGCCCAGAAATAAACCTGTACATGTATGGTCAATTAATTTATGATAATGGAAATAAGAATACACAATAGGGAAAGGACAGTCTTACAAATACACACTGTTGAGAAAACTGGACAGCCACATGCAAAAGAATGAAACTTAAACAATTATCTTAGACCATACTCACAAATTTATTCAAAATGGATTAAACACTTGAATGTTAGACCTAAACAGTAAAACTCATAGAAGAAAATATAGGTGGTAAGCTTCTTGATAGTGATCTCAGAGATAATTTTTTGGATCTAACTCTAAAAGCAAAGGTAACAAAAGCAAAAGTAAACAAATGAGACTATATCAAATTAAAAAGCCGCACAGCAAGGGGAGCCACCAACAAAATGAAAAAGCAACTTACTGAATGGGAGAAAATATTTGCAAATCACATATCTAATAAGAGGATAATATTCAAAATATACAAACTCATGCAACTCAACAGCAAAAACAAAACAATCTAATTTAAAAATGGGCAGGGTATCTGAATAGACACTTTTCCAGAGAAGACATACAGATGGCCAACAGGCACATGAAAAGAAGCTCAGCATCACTAATACATCACTAATCATCAGAGGATGCAAATCAAAACCATAATGAGATATCATCTCATACCTGTTAGAATGGCTATTCCCAAAAAGAGAAGAAATAGCAAGAGTTGGAGAGGATGTGGAGAAAAGAAAAACCCCATGCACTGTTGATGCAATTGTAAATTACTGTAAAGTGAAAGTAGTCGCTCAGTCGTGTTCGACTCTTTGCACCCCCACGGACTGTAGCCTACCAGGCTCCTCCATCCATGGGATTTATTGGGGTGGGTTGCCATTGCCTTCTCCAGAGGATCTTCCCGACCCAGGGATCGAACCTGGGTCTCTTGCACTGTAGGCAGATGCTTTACCGTCTGAGCCACCAGGGAAGTCCTATTAGTGTAACCACTATGGAAAATATTGTGGAATTTCCTCAAAAAATTAAAAATAGAACTATATTATGATCCAGTAATTGTACTTCTGGGTATTTACCCAAAGAAAATGAAAACACTGACTCAAAAAGATATATGCACACACATATCTATATATGCACATATATGCAACATGTTCATTGCAGTGTTAGTTAGGAGAGCCAAGGCCTGGCATGCTGTGATTCACGAGGTCATAGAGTCGGACATGACTCAAAGACTGAACTGAACTGAACTGAAGGTATAGAAACAAACTAAGTAGACATCAATGGATAAATAGGCAACAGAATACTAGTCAGCCAGAAAATAAAATCTTGCAATTTGTAATAAAGTATATGGATCCTGAAGGCGTTATGCTAACTAAAATAAATCAGACAGAGAAAGATAAATACCATATGATCTCACTTGTATGTGGCATGTAAAAAAAAAACAACAAAACAAGCAAACAAATAGAACCAAGCTCATATATACAGAAAACAGATTGGTAGTTGCCAGAGAGGGGGGTTGAGGTGGGCAAAGAGGTACAAACTTCAGTTATAAAATCAGTCATGGGAATACAGTGGACAGCAAGGTCTCTACAGTTAACAATACTGTGTATATATGCGTGCTTAGTCATGTCTGACTCATTGTGGCACCATGGAGCTATGTACTGTACATTTGAAAGTTGCTAAGAGAGTAGATCATAAAAGTCCTCCTCACAAGGAAAAAACGAAAAAAAATTTGTAACTATTCACAGTTACGGATGCTAGCTAGATTTACTGTGGTGATTATTTCACAGTGTAGACAAATATTGAATTGTTATGTTGTACATTTGAAACTAATACATGTCAATTATATTTCAATAAAAAATTAAAGGAGGAAATTTGAAGCACAAAAGCAAAAAATAATTTTCTAAGAGTCTGAGATAAATACAAATTAAGAATAATTATCCTTACCACCCCAGTTTGAATTGTGAATTTAAAAACAGGCTATACAAGAAGTAGTGTGTATAGATAACTGCACAGGCTCTGGAGGAAACAAACCCCAAGCCTTGATCAGTTACTTGATTTCTCTGGGCTCAATTTTTAATTTGAAAAATGTGCTTAAAGCAGCAACTAACTTGTAGTTCTTCTGTTGTAAAGATTCAATGAGATAAGAGCTGTCCATGGGATATAGTAAATGCATAAAAAATTAATTACTATTATTACTATTTAATGTTTCCCAATGTATTTGACCCTGGGAACTTTGAGGAAGAATCTTCTAGGACTAAGAGGCTTTGAACACTTTTAGGAAGAATTGATCAAGACTGTGATCCTCGTCTAGGGACAATTTTGCCCCTACCTCCAGGAGACACTGAGCAATGTCTGGAGACATCTTGGGTTGTTGCAAACGGGGAGAGTGATAGTGTTGTTGGCCTCTAGTATGTAGAGGCCTGGGATGCTGCTAAACAGCCTACAATGGTCAGGGTAGCCTGCCCTGACTCCAATAATGAATTACCTACCAAAATGTCAATGAAGCTGAGATTAGAAAACCCTGAACTAATAAACAGAGATACCTATATTCTTTTGATATGTAATAATTAGTGAGTTGGAAAATATAACTTATATAGCACTGAGTAAAGGGTCTTATAAATGTTCAATAAATAATTTTTGGAGTCAAATATCAAGTGTAAGCATTTTATATCTATGAGTTCATTTCATTCTCATAACTTGTGGCTCAGGCATTCTGCACACAAGAAAACAGCCGTGGAGGTGGCAACATGCCCACAATCACACAGCTAGTCAGTGGTCAGTTTGGTATAGAAATTCATATCTAACTGCCTCCCAAATATTTCCTCTTTTAACCACATCAGGTCTTCTTGTGTTGAGACATCAGACCACGACTATTTTGACAGCATGTGTTGACACAGATGTGCAGATGTCACAAGTTCTTATATTCAGAATAAAAGTTTCTGAATTTTTTATGTTTATACCACTAAACAAGTGGTAGCTGTTTACAATACAGTTCTCAAATCAACAAATATATCACTCCAAATGAAAGTGAAAGCATTTTAATCCTCTTTTCTGGTTATAACATACTAAGTGAAATCGAGTATTATTGTCAGCTTTCATCCTATAAAATACAATAGATTCTGACTACTTGGCTTTCAAAAATGAGCTATAAAGGTCATGTTCTAAGTCAAAGTCTGGAGACATTAATTATTTTTTCATTAGCTGTGTCATCTTATGAACGTTTCTTAGCCTTTTATTTCCTAAGGGGCAAAACCTATCCCTGCCTATCTTACTTTTCAAGGACAATTGTAAAAGTATAAATTTTTGAAGAAAGTTGTTATGGAAAGCTAAAATAATTCCCAGATACCCTGAGAAAGTTTCTGAAGGGAAAACAGAAAACTGTTGTATGGGCTTCTTCAAGGGACAATGGACGGGGCTTATGGTCCTCTGAATCTTTTGGGCCCCCAAACGTTTGGCAAACTTCACCTACACTATTTCTAAGCATATTCTATTGGATAGGATATATTTAATTCCTAGTGAAAAGTCAAATGACTTATAAAAACTCTTCCTACAGAGTTTTGGTTTACATTTTAATCAGTAATTCCCTAACCTTGAGTAAATCCCACAAATTCAACAAGCAGTTTGTATATTTAGAACCTATTCTGCTGTGCTGTGGCGTGCTTAGTTGCTCAGTTGTGTCTGACTCTGTGCAACTCCATGGACTGTAGCCCACTAGACTCCTCTGTCCATGGGATTCTCTGGGCCAGAATATTGGAGTAGGTTGCCATGCCCTCCTCCAGGGGACCTTCCCAACCCAGGGATTGAACCCAAGTCTCCCGCAGTGCAGGCAGAGCCACCAGGAAAGCCCAGAATCTATTCTAACATACTGAAAATTGACAAATACAGATTAGTTCAATAAAAGCATTGGAAGTGTAGTGAGTTGGTTCAAAAAGATTCATTCATTAATTCATTCAACTAATATTCACTTATGGGCTATTCTACTCAGTATGTTAGGCATATCGGCCAGAATATGAAAAAAAAATACTGGCTGCTTATAAAACTTTGAGCTAATATTAATGTTTAACATAGAGGGGCTATTTTAAAATATTTTAAATGAAAAGTTTAAAATTTACTTGTTCTTAATATTTAAAAGCAGATAGTTTACTTTTTCTGGAGAGAAAAAATGTCTCTGAGAGAATAACAAATGCAAACATAGCAAAAACTTCTCTTGTGTACCAAGTTTACAGTTCCCATTTAGATAGAGTTAAAACAAATAGCTAAAATTCAAGTGCAAGAGGATTTTTGCCTCTGAGCTTGCATTTATCATAGACTATGTAGACAGTACCAATATGAACTTTACCTTGAATTATTGTTCTTGATCTTGAAAACTCTGATTGGTACAGAGATATAGGAAAGGGATGACAACTCTATATCATGAGTTTCTTGTTCTCAGTCCCTTTTCTATGTGACTTTAAGGAATGTACTATCTATGAATCTTACTTTTCTACTATGTAAAACACTATCTTCAAGAGTTAGCCAAAGAAGACAAAGTTATGTGGCTTCATGAACCATGAGATCTTATTATACTTTTATTATAATAGCTGCCATATTTTTATTATTACTATTACATGCATGTCTAAGATTCACTTGGAAAGATGCTGTTAGAGTTTAGCTGCTTGGCCAGCAAGTATAGAAAAAATTTTTGAGTTCAAAACTAGATTCTGATTGTTATCTTCTGCTCCTGCAGACAGTTTTATTGACTTGTGCATTTGGATGTTATTTTAAAGTTGTTGCATGAGACAGACACAAGGTAGGCTCACCTTACGCAAGCCCTATTTTCAACCCTCTCCTCCCAGCACTGACTAGACACATGACCCAGTTCTGTCCAGTGAGAATTCAACCGGAAGTAGATGAGAGGTTTCTGTGAAAGTGTTTCTGTCTTGGTACAAGTACTGTCCTTTATTCTCCCTCTGTTCCTTGTCTGAGTGAATATTATCAGCTGTGATAGCAACCTTTAACTGCAAGAGAAAGGCCAACAAAACCTATAGACATCAGCTCTGATCACATGGGACTCCTGAATCTCTGTGATCAGCTGCCTACTCTCAACTTGTAATGAAGAAAAACAGTCTTATTTGTCTAAGCCACTCAAGTTGGATTTTATGCTATTTTCAGCCAAGAGAATTCCTCATTGCTATATTAGTCAAGTAAATGTTATACGTAACTATGCTATATTTGGAGTCTATTTTCTTCTAGTCTCTTCTAATTCCAAAAGTTGCAAGTTTTGTTAGAAAGCAAAGTGAATTTGTTAATATGAGGGTTTAGAAACTAAGAGTAAAGAATAAAAATAGTTAAAAATGCAGAAATTAACTAGGAAAATGAAAAGACAAACTGACTGAGAGGAAATGTTTGCAAAATGCATAGCTAAAAATGGCCTCCTATCCAGAATATATAAAGAGCTCTCCAAAGTCAATAACAAGAAAACAATCCAATTTAAAACTGGGTAAAATAGAGTTTTGGTTAGGATTCCAGACTTTCACTGCTATAGCCCAGATTCAATCCTTGGTTGGGGAACTGAGATTCCATAAGTCTCCTAGCAAGTGCAAAAAAAAAAAAAAAAGGGTAAAGTATCTGAACAGACAGGAAGATACATCAGTGGCAACTATGAAAACATAGTCAACATCATTAATCACTAGGAAATTCAAATTAAAACCACAGTTAGATCCATGTACACACTACTAAAATGTTGAGATTTTAAAAAATCCTGACAATAACTAGTACAGCAAAAGTGTTAAATAACTAGGAATCTTGTACATTGCTAGTGGGAATGGGAAATGCCACATCCTCCTGAGAAAACAAAATAATAGTTTTCTATAAATTTAAACCTAGTCTTGTAAGATTCATTACCTACATTTGGCTATTTATCCAAGATAAATAAAAATGTAAATTCATATAAAAATTGCCAGAAGCCAGCGTGAGGAATCCCACCCGTGACAAAGTCATGTGGCAGAAATTTGATAGGAAAGGACAAGTTAAATCTCAGGTTTCCCCCCTGGCATTTCCTGAGCATGTACCCCCCAAAAATAAGAATCTGCCTGCTTTTCCACTCTTCTGACATTGTCTGGAAAAAGTCAGCTAAGGGCTTTAGTCTTCTGCATTTGATAGAGTGTTTCAATCCAAAAACCCCTCTGATGGCTTTCTAGCCTGCCTGCAGGACTCATACAGCTGCACATGTGATTGTTTGAGGCCTCCTGACCGTGGGAGGCACAGGAAGCTTAAAACATCCTAGGAATGTAGGGGCTTCCGAGGAGTCAAAATCATTAGAATAGGACTGATTAAAGGTTTCATTTGTTGAGCCAATACTTGCTGCCAAATTTTCATATCTTTTATTTGTAAGATATAGCTGGTATACAGAAAAACAGGGAGTAGAACTGGTATTAGCAATATTAGATTTTTGAGTTAAGTACTTTCTTTGTTGTAATCCACTGCACCTTTGTTCTACAGGTGAGGATAATGCAGAATAAAGAAAAAACACTTCTAAGGAAAAAGAGTATTCTGGTTGATAGACAATTATCCAGGAAGAGAGCCGTAAAAATGTTATCAAGCCTCTTGGCCAGAAGATAATGTAAACCACCTGAGACCTTTTGTATATGGGAGGGTATGCAAAAAAGAAAGCCTTGTCTCAATGAGGGTCAGGACTGCTGCCCCTGCATAACTCTGCATATTCCATTATTTGTTTATATACAACTTGGGGTATATAAGCTGATTTTGAAAATTTCTTTCTGGAGTCTTGCACCGATGCTGGGCTTCCCCCATGTCTCCTCTTTATTCAACTTTCAGGCTGAATTCTCATCTGGGGTGTGGAGACTCGCCATGTTTACTTACTTGTCCCAGCTTCTAAGATCCATAAGAGAGAGAGCCCAGGGCGAGGCACTCTCCGATATTCAAATGGATGCCGGTGGCCTAAAGTAGATGGTGTAAACCTCTTGTCTCGAGGTTTTATTGGCTTTCCACGTAAACCAAGTTATTCAGCCTCCTTTTCTCCATCTTAATTTTCCTACTATACTATTGCTTCCTAATCTAATCTTATATTTCTAAATAAACAAGTTTTTTCCTCACCGACGCCGTCCATGCTTCAAACTCCCTGGACCCACCCGGGCTGGACCCCGGCAAAAAATGAGGTGCAAGCATGCTTTATTCATAATCACCACAAACTGGTAACAACTCAGTAGCCTTCCAAGGTAGATGCATAATCAAATGGAAGCACATCCGTACAATGGAATACTGCTGGGCAATAACAAGGAGCAAGCTATTCATACATGCAACCATGTGGATGAATCTCAACTGCATGTTGCTCAGTGAAAGAAGCCAGACTCTCTAATGATTTCATTTATATGACACTCAGGAAAAGGCAAAATAATAAATAAGGTCAGAAAACAGATCAAAGGTTGTCAGCAGCTGAGGGTGGGAACAGATTGACTATCAGGCATAAGAAAATTGGGGGGGGGGCGTGTTAGAACTGTTCTAATATCTTGATATAGGTTATGGTTAAGATGACTACATGGGATTATTAAAGCTCTAAAACTCTACACTGAAAAGGGGAAATATCACTTTATGGCAATTATATGCCTGATTTTTAAAAAGGCAGAAAATATTTCTTACGAGATGAAAATATTCAGAAACTTGACTGTTATTTTGGAAACTAAAAATAAAGACTTCGAAACACAAAAACCTACAGATATTTAAAGTGAAAGTTGCTCAGTCGTGTCCAACTTTCTGCAACCCAACGGACTATACATATGCAATCCATGGGATTCTCCAGGCCAGAACACTGGAGTGGGTGGCCAATCCTCTCTCCAGGGGATCTTCCCACCCCAGGGATCAAATCCAGGTCTCCTCCACACTTCAAGTGGATTCTTCACCATCTGAGCCACCAGGGAAGCCCTACATATATTTAAGAAAGTATTTATTATAATAAGATGACATTGGCCCCCATTCCTCAAAATTTATAAATGTGGAAAGCAACGCATACTTTAATGAATGGTAATGTCTCTTTCAAACATAGACTACTCCAGTGCCTTATTACAGACAAGCTAACTACTAAAATGTCAATAGAATTATAGTCAAGATTAAATAAACTCCTCTATATCAGTGACTGGAAAAAAGAAAAAAACTTATAGCAATGTTGTGAAAAATGAAAATGACATTAAACCTCAAGAGGGAAAAAAGTAAGAAGACATATGATCAGATTACAGAAAGTGAATGAAAAAAGTCTAAATGGGAAAAACACGGCCCCAATCCTACCATATTATCGTGTTCATTAAAGCTTGTTAAATGTAGGTTTTTATTAAAAAGCAAGCAGGAAAAAAAAATGTCATGTGGGTATTGAGACTGATATATATATAGCTATCTATGATTTTTAAATGAATTTCTTGATTTTTCAGAATTGGAAACTCAGATAAGAGTTGAATAAAGAAAAATTATTTGATGTGGACTGATTTTAAAATATTAAATACTTTCATAACATTAAAAGTGAAGGTTGAGATCCCTCATGTTCTTAAATAATTAAAGGTCACCTAGGTTTTTGGACAACATTCACAATGCTAAGCCAGTATATTTATCGAAATATAAACTCAGCAGTTTTTATTTTAGTAAATTTCAGGTCAAGGGAGGTATTAATATATAAAACAAATCTGTGTGGCTCTAAATTTAATTGCATTTAATGGAGTCCATGCATGAAGAAATCAAGTGCCCTGATGTGAATAACCAGACTGTACTAGATGTGACTAGAATAAAATAGAAATAGAGATTATGTCACCAAATACATGGTCTACTTATTTTAGGAGGTTTTGTAGAAATAATTTCATATCAGTTGAAAATGGCCCATCTATTAAGGAGGAGATATTTTTTAAAATATTTAATTTTTGTCTAGAATTTTTTCATTTGGGAAAAACAGCAACCATGATTAAATTTTACACATTTAAATCTATAGCTATCCATGTATCGCTATAATCCCCGTATGCTTTTCTAACTGTGGTAATGTTCTGTTTAAAATCAGAGTGTTAAAATTCCTATAAACCACAAATTTAGGGTATAAAATTTAATGTCTAGAACCAACCACTTTTTCAAAAGAAAAGAAAACACACACTGGTTACAAGTTATCTCTACTACAGTAAGATCATCAAGGGTCAAGTCAATCCTGCGAAAAAATTCTTGAGTAATGTCTTTTCCCAAATGGGTCAGTGGGTAAAGAATCTGCTTGCAATGCAGGAGACACAGGATTGATCCCTGAGTCAGGAAGATCCCTTGGAGGAGGAAATAGCAACCCACTCCAGTACTCTGCCTGAAAAATCCCAAGGACAGAGGAGCCTGGCAGGTTATAGTCCAAAGGGTTGCAAAGAGTTGGACACGACTGAGCAACTAAGCCAGAGAAGGCAATGGCACCCCACTCCAGTACTCTTGCCTGGAAAATCCCATGGACAGAGGAGCCTGGTAGGCTGCGGTCCATGGGGTCGCGAAGAGTCGGACACGACTGAGTGACTTCCCTTTCACTTTTCACTTTCATGCACTGGAGAAGGAAATGGCAACCCACTCCAGTGTTCTTGCCTGGAGAATCCCAGGGACAGGGGAGCCTGGTGGGCTGCTGTCTATGGGGTCACACAGAGTCAGACACGACTGAAGTGACTTAGCAGCAGCAGAGCAACTAAGCACACACTACATCTCTCTAGGACTATGAACTTTGATGAAAACATGCCACCCTTTTGGACAAGAAAAATATTGACAAGTATAGAGAAGCAAAAGATAATACACCTCTATTAGGTTGAAATGATTTAAAAGCAGTGTTCAGTCATTAAAGCAGATGTTTGATGGTATTACTGGTAAAATCAATATGTCAACTGACATTCCTGCCAGAAATCATGGCATTACTTATAACCTAAACCAAAAGTAATAAATGCTGAATTTGAAGATTGAAAACAAATGTGACATGTGGGGAACTAAATGTTTCTGGTCCTTCCCTTTCACATGTTAGGTTCTATTCAACTGTCTACTTATTGTCTCAATATCCCCAGGAAAAGACCTGTCTGCTCATGTGACTGGTCGGCATCCAGGAACTATTATTAGGTTATGGGTACTGATAGGGTCTCTAAAAAGTCGGGAGCCATGAGACCCATCTTCTGCTCTTTTTGCACCCATGTCATGGGAACTCAGGTAGGGGCTGCCAGCTTGGAGGAGATGGACCTGTTCCTCTCATTTTCTATTCTATCTTCTAAGCCAAACCTGACATCTCAGATTCAGATTGGAGGAAATGGGGAATTCATTTGGATATCTAGGCCCAGACTTCATTCTCCAATCTACCTTTTACCAGAAAGAGACACACTAGAGAGGAGGATTTGGGTGCTTTCCATGCTAATAACAAAGTGGTCATTTGTTTTCTATTTGAGTCTTTCACCTTGGTTGGTACCCCCTTAAGAAGATGGATGGAATGCAGGAGAGGATTTGAGCACTCCTGGACCAATGGCTATGATACCATCTTGTGGTGATGGTTTAATCACTAAGTCATGTCCAACTGTTGCGACACCGTGGACTGTAGTCTGCCAGGCTCCTCTGTCCATGGGATTCTCTAGGCAAGAGTACTGGAGTGGGTTGCCATTTCCTTCTCTAGGATGATATCATCTTAATAGCACTGCAATCTCAAGTCTACCTCTCATGGTTCTCATTTCAAATCTCATTTCAAAACTCAGCTTCGTAACTCAAGACTTTCTGCTGCAATGTGATACAAGCCATTTGCGACCTGCTTTAAAGGACACCAGGAGACTACAACAGCAGAAAAGCCAAATTAAAATGGTCCATAATTTGTGACCTAACTCATGCGTTACAGTGAATTTATGAAAATGGTATTACCAGGCTTAAGGAAAATACAGTCTCAAATTGCAAGTGATCGTCAATGTTTAGATATAGAGGAAAGTAAAACTGATGGGTTTAAATACCTATCCATCCTCCTAGGCAAGTTTTAAAGGGTTGAGAACTTTTTCTAAAATGTTTTTCATGGGCTAATTCTAATAAGAAGTGCACATTAAGGAAGTTCTCCAGCACTCTGCTTCCCAAACGATGTGGCAAGGATGAGAGGACTCTCAAGGAGGGTAATGTGGGATCACTTCCCAAAGAGGATTAAATGCCCTCTCATCCCTGATGGTAATTGGATGGCATATCATATTTTTTTCTTGTCTTAGTTCTGAAGGAACTCAGTAGGGAGGCATAGAACTATTGGTTTAAGTTACATATCACAGTCTTCAGAATCTCCATCATTTTTAAAATTACCAGAAGTTAGTTATATCATTTGTTGTAAGTGAATTAAAATAATTCTGGATATACTTAAATTTTCCAAAAGGAACAGAAGATACTTTGTTCAGTTTTATAGTTTCACAACTAATTATAATTATTCCATCATAAAAAGCAGAAGCATTAGTTGTGAAACTATAAAAGTGAAGGATGATTATAATTTTAAAAACTATGCCATTAAATATTAATGTCTCTATTTTTATAATTGGTTTATATTTCCTAGTGGTTTCTTAACACAGAGAACTTTCATAATGTTGAACAAATTAAATATTTTGTACAAATTATTTAATAACTTTAAGGAAAAAATGAGATCACAATGGAGAATTTCCACAGGGTCCACATGACAGGTGGCCAAGCCACGAGGGAGAAATCTCTTTCCTTACTGTTGTCTAAAAAAGAAATCCCTTAAGGCAGCTGTTCCCATCCTGTCCTTGTTACACAGCCAGAGTCCCCTGTGACAGGAAACGCCTGAACAAAATTTGGGGAAGATGTCATTTCCGATTAGTATAGCACCATTCAAAGGCACTGGATAATCTCTATATGCTTATTTGGGGTAAAATCCAAACAAAGTTTGGGGCTTAAAATCTTTTTTTTTCTGGTTGAATTAAGACAATGTGAAATCTCATGAAGGATCCCAAAATTCTAGGATATTGGCTAAGCGGACTTGAAATTTACCAGTGTACTTACAAGTCTGCAAGATTTGCAAAATCAATTTCTTTTTAAATTATGCATTTATCAGGAAAATGAACTGTACATTTTGGATCAATTAGGTATATACTGTCATTGTCATTGAGTCATTTCAGCTAATCGAACAAATAGTAAAGAAAAAACTTAACCTAGTAAAAGCCAGCCTGATTATTCAGTTGATTGGAATAAAATTATTATAGCTCATCATAAAATTGCCAGAGGTAAAAGTGAAAATACAGGATGTCTCATTAGACTGGATTTTTAGATAAACAATGAATAAATTTTTAGTAAGAGTATGTTCTGTGCAATATTTAAGTTGTTATAAATGGATTACGGTTGAAAATGAGACTATTATTTTCTGGCAAGCATGAGATGCTGGATATACTTCAGAGCAGGATGATAAATACAATTAAGGAATAAACCAAACAGAACTGGGTGCTGGAAGCCTCCGAGTGAGAAAAGACGGAAAAGGGTCTAGTTTGGTGGCATGGGCAGGGAAGCAGGACAATGAGCTTAAATCACTGAGTCAACTCCAAGAGATGCTCAGGAGACAGTTACAGGTAGGTCTGAAGACCAGAGGAAGAATACGGGCTGTAAGATATAATTTGTGAGCTATCTATTTAGTTAGTTGGTAAGTGAAGTCCTTAGTGTATATGTTATCCTCTGGGAGAAACTTAGAGTCAGAAGATGTGAGGGTCTTGAGGGATCCAACTTCTATTTATGTAATTTATAAACTAAGCCTTAGTCTCATATTTAACCTAGAGAGTCAAGGCTTCTTTTCAACTTTAAATAACTCATATATTTACCTTTTTCAAAATATATTCAGGAAAGAGGTAATATCAAGAGATAAATTTTTAAAAAGTGATTTGACAGTAAAAGCAATCAATATACACTACAGAAAATTTGTACAATACAACTGTACAAGAAACTAAAATTATTCATAATTCCGTGTCAGGGTATAACCACTATTAACATTCTGGGGTATTTATTTCTAGTCTGTTCTATTTATTGATTTTAAGAAATCAGTATCAAGTCAGTCATTGCATATCTTTTATCATCTTATTTCTCACTTAAAATACTGGAAACATTTTCCCCATGTATTAAATATTCTTCTATATTATTTTAAGGTGCCATCATATTTAATCTTATATATGTGCCACGTGTATTTATGAAAGTGACTGAGAATTGAAAGATGGCCTATGTGTAGATCTTATCATCTGTCCATGTGAGAGATCTGTTCATTTATCAATTACCCTTTTACCATAGTTTATATACTTCGTACTCGGTTATTCCTACCTCTGTCTTGTGTTCTGACAGACTAAAGAAAATACAGGTCCATTTACTAGTGGTAACTAGAAGCCTGATAAAAAATGAAAGAATAGGATGGGATTGATAAAAAAGAGAAACAGTATACATAATTATTTTCTGATCTACTTTATCATATTCACTGCCAAATTTATATTAACTCCTGAGCATAAAAGTATACACTGTACAATTTAACTCAGTATTTCACCAATTAGATCAGAGCCAGATCATTAAAACGCAAAACCAAATTCTATCTATAAGCATTACTCATCAGAATCCTAATGGCACAGACATGCTAAATAGTTGGTTCTGATAGTCATAAGAAAATGTGAATTAGGAAAAATCCTACTGAAGACAGACATAGATTTTTAAACTACAGAATTTTATGCCTAAGCCACCCACCCCCAATTATTAGAATCAGCTTGTGTGACTTATTTTATAAACTACTAATTATTTTTGTTTTGCTTTTTTTTTTCTATTTTGACTACTTGAAAGTTAAATGAAGTTAAAACTGCATTATGGACAGGTCAATAAGAAGAGAAGATATTAACAAATTATAGTTCTAGTAATTCCCTATCTGATTTTCTGCCAAATTATGTGTACATAGGAACAAAGTTCTTATATACTTACATAGGAAGCAATGCTCACGATAAACTTTTCTGTAATAATTAAATGGTGCAAATTACTAAAACAGATTATTTCTGAAATGAGGTCAGTACAAAGAAAGACTATTTAATAAATAAAGCTTCAGAGTGGAAGAGGTTATGTTGAAAATGAGTAAAAAAGAATACTGACTTCTGGTCTGGATTTTAATACCAAATGATTTTATCATCACTTAAACTTTCCAAAGGTTCAGATTCTCCTACTATTTAGAAAGTGTTTTTAAAACATATGCTAACTCACACTTAAAGACTTTTTAGACCATAGTCGTGTAGCCTTCAAAGTAGATCTTTAAAACAGAGAAGCAGATTTAGTCCTTACCCAAATAAGTTATCAGGCAGAAGCTATAACTGTCTCGGTTATGACCAAATCCTTCAGCGTACACTAACCCTACAGTGAGGCACATTTTGGTAATCTCTGTGGACCTTACAAAAATAGCTAATCATGTTCCACAATGTCCAGATATCTGGAGAATTATGAATTATGATTCTTTATATTATACAACTGCTTTCCTAGGCTTGATCTCTTTTCTTAGATTGATTATATTGAAAATGAGCACCACCACTGATTCCTTTAGTTGCAATATTTCTAGTCTATAAAGTCTCTGCAAACACTGAATTAGCAAATACTGAACCACTCGTTTCAGTTCAGTTGCTCAGTCGTGTCTGAATCTTTGTGAAACCATGGACTGCAGGCCTCCCTGTCCACCACCAACTTCCAGAGCTTGTTCAAACTTATGTCCTTCGAGTCTGTGATGTCATCCAACCATCTCATCCTCTGTCATCCCCTTCTCCTCCCGCCATCAATCTTTTTTAGCATCAGGGTCTTTTCCAATGAGTCGCATCAGGTGGCCAGAGTATTGGGAGGTTCAGCTTCAGCTTAAGCATCACTCCTTCCAATGAACACTCAGGACTAATTTCCTTTAGGATGGACTCGTTGGATCTCCTTGCAGTCCAAGGGACTCCAAGAGTCTTCTCCAACACCACAGTTCTAAAACATCAATTCTTTGGTGCTCAGCTTTCTTTATAGTCCAACTCTCACATCCGTACATGACCACTGACAACCACAGCTTTGACTAGATGGACCTTTGTTGGCAAAGTAATGTCTCTGTTTTTTAATATGCAGTCTAGATTGATCACAGCTTTTCTTCCAAGGAGCAAGCGTCTTTTAATTTCATGGTTGAACCACTGCTCTACCACTGATCCTATGGAAAATTCAGAATTGGGATCCTACAAGCCTCTGGTTACATTTCCATCAAGCAATTATTAGTCTTTTTATGTGAGTTTTTGTTTAAAGACATCTTATTCAATACACACTGTTGCTCATTAATAGCGAACTCAAGGCTATAACTCATAGCCTTGAGTTATAACTCAAGCACTATAACTCAGCACTATAACTCATGCCTAAACAAAATTAATCTAGCAAGAACATTCTCTGTGAAAGCTACCTCATAGCTTTTGTCCTTAAGAACACTGGATAGCACCTACCCACAGATGCACATGAACTTCACCAAGCTGCTACTAATGACAGATTTCATTTAACTTGAGTTATCCAGACTGCTCTGGTCCCTTCCCGTTCTATTCTGATGAGTTCTTTATGGAATATGTCCTAATGACCATGATTGCACTGTCAACAGCAAAGGAGAAAGAAGGCTCAGAATAACCCCCTGGCAGTAACTAAGTCTTGAAAGTGAGAATATTTTGATGCAGCCCATCTGATGTCCATTTTGACATAATCTTCTAATATAGACAAGTAAATATAAAACACTATTTTTTTTTAATGACCAAACAGTGGGTATAATGCACATCTCTGGTCCTCATCCATCCTGTACCCCATCTGGGGGTCTGGTCAGGCTTAGGGTGATGCTCAGGAATAAAGCTATAATGACTTTCAGGCATGCACAATGCTTACAAATAGGATAAGTGCTAATATCGCTTCAAGATCCCGATTTCAATTCTTTTGGATAACTACGCATAAGATGGGCTGCTGAGTCATATGGTAGTTCTATTTCTAATTTTTGAGGAAGCTCCATATAGTTTTTCACAGCAGGTGCACCATTTTGCATTCTCACTGACACACTAACAGTATATACGAATTCCAACTTCTTATTAAAAAGCCCAGACCCGAAAATGAACTGAACTTCACTTAACTTTATGAGAACACTTCAAAATGCTCCTCTGAGGATAGGGCAACAGCAAACATTCACTTAAATACCAAAATATATCTAGAGTTTAGCTTGGAAAAAATCTCAGCTGCATTTTTGCAAAATTTCAGATTTTTAAAAAATAAAAAAGATTTGTTAAATTATATATCAATTATACTTTAATTTTAAAAAATTTATTTAACATTATTTATATAAATCTTTCATTATTTCCATTTCTGTAAATCTCTAAGGACAAAATTACACTCTTAAGTTTAAGGATATAATACTAAGAGCAACTATATTTATTTCTTTATTGCAACCAAATGAGCTTACCTATACATAAGGCTCAAGATGGCAAGGCAAATCAATTTCAAGAGTCAATTCCCAAAGATTGATGCCATGCTCTATAACTATAACCCTTCAGTTCAGTTCAGTTCAGTTGCTCAGTCCTGTCCGCCTCTTCATGACCCCATGAATCACAGCACATCAGGCCTTCCTGTCCATCACCATCTCCAGGAGTTTACGCAACCCATGTTCATCCAGTCAGTGATGCCATGCAGCCATCTCATCATCAGTCATCCCCTTCTCCTCCTGCCCCCAATTCCTCCCAGCATCAAGGTCTTTTCCAATGAGTCAACTCATCGCATCAGGTGGCCAAAATATTGAAGTTTCAGTTTCAGCATCAGTCCTTTCAATGAACACCCAGGACTGATCTCCTTTAGAATGGACTGGTTGGATCTCTGTGCAGTCCAAGGGACTCGAAAGAGTCTTCTCCAACACCACAGTTCAAAAGCATCAATTCTTTAGCACTCAGCTTTCTTCACAGTCCAACTCTCACATCCATACACGACCACTGGAAAAACCATAGCCTTGACTAGATGGACCTTGATGGAAAAGTAATGTCTCTGCTTTTTTTTAAGCTATCTAGGTNCAATTTAAGTCTGAATTTGGCAATAAGGAGTTCATGATCTGAGCCACAGTCAGCTCCCAATCTTGTTTTGCTGACTATATAGAGCTTCTCCATCTTTGGCTGCAAAGGAAATAATCAATCCGATTTCGTTGTTGACCATCTGTGATGTCCATGTGTAGAGTCTTCTCTTGTGTTTTTGGAAGAGAGTGTTTGTTATGACCACGGTGTTCTCTTTGTAAAACTCTATTAGCCTTTTCCCTGCTTCATTCCGTACTCCAAGGGCAAATCTGCCTGTTACTCCAGGTGTTTCCTAACTTCCTACTTTTGCATTCCATAATTCTATAAGGTCTTGCAGGTCTTCATAGAACTGTTCAACTTCAGCTTCTTCAGTGTTTCTGGTTGGGGCATAGGCTTGGATTACTGTGCTAGTGAATGGTTTGCCTTGGAAATGAACAGAGGTCACTCTGTTATTTTTGAGATTGCATCCAAGTACTGCATTTCGGACTCTTTTGTTGACCATGATGGCTACTCCATTTCTTCTAAGGGATTCCTGCCCACAGTAGTAAATATAATGGTCATCTGAGTTAAATTCACCCATTCCAGTCCATTTTAGTTCGCTGATTCCTAGAATATCGACGTTCACTCTTGGCATCTCCTGTTTGACCACTTCCAATTTGCCTTGATTCATGGACCTGACATTCCAGGTTCCTATGCAATACTGCTCTTTATAGCATTGGACCTTGCTTCTATCACCAGTCACATCCACATTATAACCTTACGGCTCTATAAATATTCCCACTCCACTTGGAAACTATATAAGATTTTGGAGAAATTGGTTCTATATCAAGACCAGAAAGAGAAGTTTCAGAAAATGACTTTATGGCTACAACAGAATACAACAAAAATGATACAGAGAAAGTAATGGACTGTTTACATTTGCCGTCTTAGGATAAAGGCATTTGAATTTTTCTGTTTTGAAAAAATGGTATGTTTTTATTTGCCAGGAAGTAGGCATGCATTTTCATTAGGGATATTGTTGGAAGATTCCCACAAAGACAAACATCTGCATCATTACCACTACTGTCAGAAAAATTCTGTGGCATGCAAAGCAGTGAATGCCACTTGTCTCAGGCAGCAGAGATGCTAACTCATTAAAAAGCCCAGACCTGAAAATGAACTGAAATTCATTTAACTTTTGGGAGTGATATGCCAGGTTTAATTATAGAATGTAAGAAGAAAGACACCAAAATGCAATATTTTTTATGTGAAAATATTTCATAAGACCTTTTCTCTCTGAAAGAAAAAGTAGGTCAGTTTTATCAACGTGGAAGATGAGTTGAATCTGAATGCATAATTAACCTATCCTTAGGCATGACAAAAACCTGCCTTTGTATTTCCATATCCTTCAAGTTAAATCCTATAAGAATCTAACTTTCGAAAGGAGGGCGGAGTGGAAATGCTCAGAAAGTTTTATTTAGGCTGAAGTGCTTCATTGCTATCTACCCTTAATCAGGTAAATGCTATCAATCTAGACTGATGCGAAGAATCTTTCTCAGCCACCGATTATTCCCACACATTGCTTGTTTATTCTTATCAGAGATAATTATCCGCATAACTCAGTGTCAAAGGAAAACAACCTGATTCCATGCCTGGTTCAAACTATATAGTGTCCTCTTTATTTTCTTACCGCCTATAGAAACGTAGATCTTAAAAAGTATTTAAAGAATAAGGTTGTGTAGTCGCTTCTGTCCTCTGTTAAGCAAATTATCACTGTGCACTACAAAATTAAAGAAATTTTACATTAATATGACCGATAAAATGAAAAGCCCATATACCTGTCAATTTACCAGGCTTATTTTTTTAAATTGAGTGGTCTGTTCTGCTGTCTAATGAAACTAGAGATGCTTGCTTATTATATAATATCTACATAGTTTTTATTATCTTACATGAAGACAAAGAAATCAAAACCCCGGTACAGTGACTGAGCAGTGGAAAAGAGGGGTGGGGTCAATGATAGCTGTGGGATATCAAGAACATCTTTGGAGAAACCAGAATTTTTCCCTGGCAGCTGTCATATTCGATCCTGATGCAGTGTCATCACACATGGTCAGGATGGAGAGTGCCCAAAATATCTACTCCTGCACAACAAGGCGACCCTGAAACTCTCAGAGCGATTCGGAGTTCAAAGCAGAGTGTTTTATGGAAGTGTGAGAAGAGAAACAGGCTGTTGTTCTCTGGCTCGTAGATGAGGAGATGAACTGAAAGAGCTATTCCTCTGTGATCTCCACCCTGTAACGGCAGATGACAAGGAACTACCCTCCTCAACATAAGAGGAAGTGCAGCCTTCCAGACAGTGGAAAATGTTTCTTCTATAAAGAGGTTGAGTCACAAAACTGTGGCCCTGATTCACCTTGAGCTGTTAGGATTGTTGCCTGTGTCTCCCCACGTGGGGCATGAGTCACTGTGGACCATTTCTTAGATGCTTTCTAAATTCAATATCATGATAATCATGGGCCAGGTAAGAAGATATCAGACGGTCTTAATCTAATTCACCAATTCACCAGTGTTAAAGAGTGTGTGTGTGTGTGTGTCTGTGTGTGTGCGTGCGTGCGTGTGTGTGCGTGCGCGCGCGCGCGCAGTTAAAGGGATTGGGAACAGCTGACAAGAAAAATAAATCTTCCTTTCTTGAAATTACATATAATAAAAGCCCATATTTGTTTCTATAATATAGACATATTCTTCAAAGACTAAATGTAATAAAGATGAAAGGAGTCTCTCACTTTTAATTATTTTTACATAAATTAAGCTTCAGGGTATTAAATAGATACAAAGCTTTATAAAAATGGAAATAATCAGTTAAATTACTCTATCAAGAGTTGTAGGTACTTAATTACATTTGAATATGGTTCAATTAGATTGCTAAGTAACAGACTTCGCAATTCTTTTCGCTAAGTTCCTTTTGAAAACTATTAAAGCATTTTTCTGACATTTTATTATAGTTTTCTTACTGTTATTTCTTTCTTTGTAATCCAGTATAGTTATTCATATAAATTACGTTTTTAAACTTTTTTTAGTTTAAATTCTGTTGTTTCAGTTAGGGAGCACTCAGACAAAAATAACAAAAGAAGTAATTCAAAATGGCTCAAACCAGATGGTTCCCAAATGGTGCTGCATGATGGAATCACCAGGGAATCCTTAAAATATACTCATGTCTGGCTTCCTACCCAACACTCTGATCAAACTTCGGTGGGGTGAGAGCCGGGCATTAGGATTTTTTAAAGTCCTTCAGGTAATTCTCATTGTGCAGCAAAATTTGGCAACCTTGGGCTCAAGCACTGAGAATAGCTAGTAAGAAGAAATTTCAAGGTAAGATGAATCTAGACAGTACAGAGTCTTCATCTTGTTATCAGAGACCCAGGTTTTTACTCCTCTGGCATGCTCAGCATGTCAGCTTTGTCTTTTGGAGGCCTGTTCTCTTTGTAATCCTCAAATGACTGTTATAGTTTCAAAAATTATATCCAGACAGGATAGGATAGTATCTACTAGAAAAGAGGGAATTACTTGCTCAGATGTTTGTTTTTTTACCAGCATTGGTATCTTTCTCAGAAACTCGTTGCTGGACTTTGACTCATGCCACTTCGGCTAGATTAGGCTCACTTTCCCATCTTGCTGGACTTCCCTGGTGGCTCAGACAGTAAAGCAACTGCCTACAATGCAGGAGACCTGGGTTTGATCCTTGGGTTGGTAAGATCCCCTGGAGAAGGAAATAGCAACCCACTTCAGTACTCTCACCTGGAAAATCCAGTGGACAGAAGATCCTAGTAGGCTACAGTCCATGGGGTTGCAAAGAGCTGGACATGATTGAGTGACTTCACTTTACCACCTTGTTAAACTAATCACTCACAAGGGGAATACCCCTGTGGCATCTGCCTTGTATTGACCCTTCTAGCCGGGGCTTGGATCCCTCTTTCCTGAGTCCTGCTTGGGCCAGGAGTAAACAGGTAGGGTGCCGCTCCGGCAAGAAACTGTATTTCTGCCAGGTAGAGAGAAGTGAGGGAAGTTGTTTGGTAGGAAGCCTCGAGCATCTGCTGGGCTCCTTTTTTTCCATTTTCTACTTCACAGCATGCCATCTACCTTGACTGGTTTCCTCTTATGCAAGACTTTTGTGCATTTTTCCCTTACACTCCTTTCCTTCTATGAACAGTATGCTCCATAAACATGAGAAATCAGGAAGACGTCAGGGCTCAGAGGAATACCACCTAGAATATCTCATTCTCAAAAAATGCTTCCGTGATAGAAGGCTTATTATAGTAATTTTTCATTCTTTTCGGTTTACACTTTTCTAGTACTTGCAGCCTACCCTCTTCACACCCAGAAATGTGTAAAAAACTTTCGTTGCATGCATCTTATATTGCTAACAACATATTAGTAGTATTTCAACTTTCACTTAAGCGTACTTCAGATTTACAGTCCACATGAAAATACTTATCTCTGAGGTGTTACTACACTGAGAGCAGAGCAAGGGAAAGCTGGAAACAGCTATTTTAAGCCCCCTGTGGTGAAATTATGAATGCTTAGCAACTTGACTGCACCTTGGTAACTTTTCTTCCCTCTGATAATGCTGAAGTTGCCTCCCACAAGATTGTAATAATAATTATTGGGAGGCCATTCACCTAGGAGCAAGGTAGTCATTCACAAAGTTACTCCAACGTGTCAGTGTTTTGTCTTACTCAAGGATAAAGACACACTAGCCCTGCTGATAATGAAAGAAATGGATGGAGTTACAAAACTGTGTGTTATTCATCTTTTGGTATCATTTGGGGTCAAAGCTGCCAGGATCTAATTGACTCAGAAACTAAAAAAGTGGCCAGTAGTATCTCACTGAACTGTCCTCTGACAAGACAGATCAGAAATGCTACCTGCCACAGTGCTCAGCAGACCCAGTGCTGAGCTCTAGTTCACTAGGTGAGCATATACAACCTACTGGATGAGATCCCTGGAGGCAGCACCTCCTCTGGACTGGCTTCACGAGGGGCTCCGATCAACCATAAGGGCTATCAAGTCGCAGGACAGGCTCACCCTTTAGGAAACCCTAGAGAAGACACTGTCTCCAGGGTCAAAAACCTACTCATTGTATCTCAACTGCTCTGTACTTGACAACTTAGGAAGACTGATACAGATGTGATACCCAATCTAAACAATGACACAATTCCCAGCAAAAAGCTGCAAGGTGAAGCATAAGGAGAACTTGAGGTGGCCTAAATTGTGGCTTAGGCGGAGAAAGGATGCTGGCATTCAGCAATGCAAACGTTTTCTGGTCCCACATAAACAACGCATTCAATCTGATTAGGGGATTCCGCAGTGGGGGTGTTCTATGGACCTGGATTGTCCACCCTTTAGACCCAATTCAGTCAGAATGGTCAGGGTGTTTAGTGTACTGTGTATAGAGTCATCCCCAGGCAGAGGGCACTGTACTCCATAAGAGCACCATGGGATGTGCTTGGTAAAGAGTCTCAGAAGTTTAGGTCAAAACCCAAATCTGCTGGCACCTTTCGATTTTTAAAAATTCACTTTTCAAGTACCCTCAAACAGCCATATCCTTAATTCTAAAACTTCTGGGGATCATTTCACTGAATAAAACACTTTGGAAGATTCTAAGAAGTTGATAGTCATACAATAGTATTTTGTTGTTGTTTAGTTGCTAAGTTATGTCTGACTCTTTTCTGATGCCATGGACTGTAGCCCACCAGACTCTGTCTATGGGATTTCCCAGGCAAGAACACTGGAGAGGGCTGCCATTTCCTTCTCCAGGGGATCGTCCCCACCCAGGGATGGAACTCACATATCCTGCACTAGCATGTGGATTCTTTACCAATGCACCACCTGAGAAGCCCAAAGCAGTATATGTATTGCTATAAATTTAAACAACTATACAGCTATTAAGAGCCTAACTCAATTGAATTATTCCTTATGCAATTTTTTAAAATAAATTTTCTTTTCTTCAGTCTAAGGGAAGGTCACATTTGAATACTCTTAAATCTGGCCCGTGGGTACTGAGAGTAAGTGGACATGAATTATATAACTGTGTTGTACATAAAACAATCATACAAAATAGAAAATTATAGAATCAAATGTTTCCAGTAAGCATTTCTCATAAACTTTGGAGTTCTTCATGGAGAAGAAATAACTAGATGATTTAAAGGAAGGGACACCATGCTGTAAGGGGAAAGTTAAAAGAAATGATGTTTAAATCAGGAAGAAGAAACTTGCCTCTTTCAAGGTTCCAAGATCTTCTGCTAAATCCTAATTTGTGGTCTCTCTTAGAATGTCAATGTACATAGTATTGCCTCTCTGTGATAAATGCACAACATGACAAAGAAAATGTTATGAGAAATCCAGTCCTATTCTTAGCACAATTGGTGCTTCTGTGCCTATTAGAAAAAGCTGGCCTTTCCTCAAGACACAGCCATCTGCCAGGAAATTGTAAAAATATTTAAATTCAGGACAACCACAAAATTGAATGATGCACCTAAAAATTTCAATGCACATTTTTACATGGTACTCTTGAGAAGTTCAGGAGAATTACTAATGTAAATATACTCTCCTTTTCAATAAAAAGAAGGGTGAATCCTGGTAACCCTATAACAACTGACAGTACCTACAAAAAGTGCCCAGAAGTACTGGGCAGAGGGCGAAGGACAAGCAGTTGCTGCAAAATAAGCAGAAGTGGGGAGCACAGCAAACATGGAGGATTTGAGAAAGGTTCTAAAGGTACACTAAATTATAACCATCATCACAACACCTACCACGCTTGGCACCATCATCGATGGCCTACTGGGAGGCCACAGAGGAAGACAAAGCCCTCTGTAACTAGACACTGTGAGCAGGAGGCAACTCTCCAAGTTTCAGCTGAGCCATTATGGCCAGGCTGTGTGGAGATGCATTATGAACTTCACCAAGAGCTCCTCCAGCTATTAGCTGCATACTGAAAGTTAGTACTTCTTTGCATAGGGTATAATATTTTTGTTGCACTATCATAGGTTCATTCAGATTCACTAATTTCGAGCCTAAACTACTCTTGTACCTAAAAAGTGTAAATGTAATATGTCTGCATCATTTTAGGCAGCAAATAAGGATTCTAAGGAATTATGTGTATACTTTAGGAAAGGTCAATGGAAAATTCTGCTATAAATGGAGAAAGCATTCATATAAAAAATGATCTAAGTCCCAAGGTCAGAAACGCAGGACTGCTACATTAAAAAAAAAAAGAAGAGAAGCCATTATCATACACAGAATTAAAGAACCTTAGGTAAAAAAAGAGTGGAGGTGGGCTGGAGGGGAGTGCACCCATCCTATTCTGTTTCTTTCCCTCTTCCAGACACTAACAGGTAAAGGCTTTGGGAGGACGGAAGGTAAAGAGAATATATCAGTGGTTACTAGGCTTTCAGAAGCCAAGTGAATGGAGAAGTGGAGAAGAGTGGGAAACAGGAAATGTCCCTCAGAGTTAACACAGCATATAGTTTATGTTATTTACTTCGTAAATAACTTGCTCCATTAATATAAAATTACATATGTTGAATTGCAGCATCTGAAATGATATCTTTAAAAGGTTATTCCTCTAGTAGGAATAACAGAGGAATTATTAAGGAAATCAACGAGCTTAATTACAAGGCAACTACTTCTGAATCCATTTAGATAGTTTTATATATTCAAACTAGCCACTGAGTTAAGGAAAACTCTCTTTTGCTTCTTTGCTAATATGTACACTGACACACTTCCCAGGTGACTCAGTGATAAAGGCTGGTGTGTGCGTGTCAGTCTTTCAGTCATGTCCAACCCTTCGCAACCCCACGGACTGTAGCCCGCAAGGCTTCTCTGTCCGTGGGATTCTCCAGGCAAGAATACTGCACTGGTTGCCATTTCCTTCCCCAAAGCAGTGATAAAGAATCTGCCTGGAATTCAGCAGACAAAGGATGTGTGTATTTGACCCCTGGGTCAGGAAGATTCCCTGAAGAAGGAAATGGCAACGCACTCCAGTATTCTTGCCTGGGAAATCTCACGGACAGAGGAGCCTGGTGGGCTGCACAGTCAATGGGGTCGCAAAGGGTCAGACACAACTTAGCAACTGAAAACCAAAACAATGTACATTGATACCAAACACACTGAAATATAGTTCAATAAGCATATGTTTCTCTAGTAATTGAAAATACTGCTTTCCTCAAAGGAAACCAATATTTGTAAACATCTGAACATTTAACATTAAATAAATAAATAGCCAGATAAATCATTAACTTTTAAGTCTTTTGCCTGTAAACTCATATCTAATTAAGCATCCATTGTAAAACATCTTTCAAAATTATACATAAGTATTTGATGGTCAAAAACTTTCTGGAATCTTATAATAAATGAACAAATATAAACATTTAAGTCACTAGAAATTCAATGACTGAAAAATATTTTATCTTCTACAGAATGCAAATGTATTAAGAAATATAATCACATAGTCAACATTTATTTTTCTCACTATTAGATCATTATAACTAGCTAACTAAAGATAGAATAAATATTATGGGAGGTTTTTTTTTGAGCTATTAACATCACAGGGTCTAATTTTAATTATACAGAAATTCAAATTGGGGAAATTCATATGTGCAGTCACATGTTCAAATATTTGGACACTTCAATCTGCCTTTGCATTTGGCAATGCAAATACTATTAAAGTTGTAATTATAATAACAGTCAATTTCATTTGTTTTTATTTTTATACCATGATGACTAAATCATATTTTATACGGATTCTTTATTACACAAGTTTATTCATTCTAAGATGAAAATCTGAACATCAGGTATGACGCAGAGCAGGGCCCTGTGGGGCTCCTAGGCATGAAGGTCTTTTTGTCCCCCATTTCCTACAGGCAAGACTCCAGGACCTGAGTTCCAAAGGGCAGAACAGTTCCTAATCAAAGGAGAAGCAGCCTGGAAACCGTCTGAGGCAAGATTAAAGGACCAGATAATCTCATCAAGAGCAGGAGACTGATCACCTAAGACCCTGCACACACTCTATTTTTGTCAGCAACCTCACCATTTTGAAACTTTGCAGAAGAAAAAATTCAAGACTCTTGATCCTTTTCACATATTCCCCCCACCCCCCCGAGACTATATAACCTCTCACGAGGTGGGGGGTGGGGGGAACGGAACAGTTCTTGAGGCGCTAGCCTACGATGTTTCCTCTTTGCTTGGCAAAGTAATAAAGCCAGTCTTTCCTTCTCCTCCATAACTCTGTCTCTGTATTTCTGTTTGGCATTGGCCCATAGAGAGCCAAGATTTTGGCAACAGATATGATTCAGCAATTCTATTACTTTTAAGTCCTTTAAGTCATGGAGATCTTGATAATTCCTCCCTCAGCTGTAGTTCTGTGATACAATTAATCAAGGCAAAAGAACATTCTAAATGGATTTCTTCTTTAACTATTGTTTGAATAACTGCCTATGCTTGACAAGGTATTTTGCATGAAGTATCAACAGTGTGATTTAAATCATACTCATGATTACAAGGAGAAGGCAATGGTAACCCACTCCAGTACTCTTGCCTGGCAAATACCATGGACGGAGGAGCCTGGTAGGCTGCAATCCATGGGGTCGCTAGGAGTCGGACACGACTGAGTGACTTCCCTTTCACTTTTCACTGTCATGCACTGGAGAAGGAAATGGCAACCCACTCCAATGTTCTTGCCTGGAGAATCCCAGGGATGGGGGAGCCTGGTGGGCTGCCATCTCTAGGGTCGCACAGAGTCAGACATGACTGAAGCAACTTAGCAGCAGCAGCATGATTACAAACTCTTCAACCACAGTAATTAATACATTACTGACCTCTCATGGGACTATCTTCAAACATTTAAAGTACTTATTATTGATAAGTTCTACTGAATTATTACAGGGCCTCCATAATTTTCTAAGTCCCTTAATTTCTTCCAACTTAATTATTTGGATATATTATTTATTGAAATATAAGTGACATGAGTATCATATCTGGAGGAAGGACATATTTTATAGCTTGTTGACACAAGTCTAATTTACTTAGCTAATGTCTGGCAATACCAATTCTCTCAATATGCAGTGATAGTTATTTAATCTCTATCCTAGACACAAAAGTAACTGCTGTCTCATCTGTGAGGAAATTGAATGATTTTCAAAGAAATTTTTAATAGAATCCAGTTATAATTCACTTTCTGAAATAAGGAGTCAAAAGTACCTGGCAGTTAAGTAAGTAGTCACAGAGTAAATTTAACAGAATACGCTTTCAATCAGAAACTTCAGGAGGTAGTATTCTTTAATTTCACTACACAGCTAGTAACTTTCCCACGTTGACTCCATATGAGTTTGTAGTTCTCAGAACAGTTAGCCCTGCATATTCTTTAAGAAATACATGGTACAGCCCCGTCATCTTTGTGTCATTGCATGCCTACTGATATTTCCAAGTGGACAGGATCTAAAAATTGTAATCAAGGTGTGTGGAGAAAATGATTTCAAGAAATCAGTGAAAGAGAAATAATCCATTCTCCTGGGTGTTCCAGAGAGGCTAATTTCCCTTTCTTTTCTTGACCTTAAAGAAAGAGGAACATTATTACATTTAATGCAGAAGGTACACATCTGTCCACTATCATCAAGGTGATGGTTTTGTGAGCTATCCAGAAATCCATGGTTTTCCATTACTGGTATTTCTGGCAAGTCCCATCTTTCCGGTAGCAATACAGAGGAGAGGAAGAGAATGTGTGGCAACAAGGCCTTAATGGTTTACTGAGTTGCTTTTGTTGTTGTCTTGTTAGTTCTTTGTTTCTTTGATTTTTATATTTGTGTATGTCTTTGTATAGCCCCTGAGAAACTTGGAAAGATGGTTTTAAAAATGACTGTTGTCAAAAAAAAGACTGCCATCAGAAACAGACCCAGAGACAGAGAAAACAAACTTATGGCTACCAAAGGGGAAGGAGCCAGGGGATGAATTAGGAGTTGGGGGTTAAATTATATACACTACTTGTTGTAAAACAGATGACCAACAAGCATCTACTCTATAGCACAGGGAACTATATACTCAGTGCTTTATAATAATCTACAAGGGAAATGAATAGGAAAAAAACTAGATATCTATGTACATATAACGGAATCATTTTGCTGCACAGCTGAAACTAACATCAACATTCAAAGCAACTATGTGTCAATAAAAATAATTAATTAATTAATTAATATGACTGCTGTTTCTTATTAACTGGTAGGACTAGATGTTGTGATTTCACCTCCAGTTGCTGACAATTTGAGAATGGAGAGCAAAGGAATTTTTGGCTGGACTTTAGTCAGTCGGCCAAGTCTGGGATGTGCTATTGCTGATTTATGGGAAATAGCAGCAGAGAGAAAACGCAATTCAAAAGTTTTCAAGTATCAGGCTTAATAAATATTAGGGGTCTCTTATGACTAACGGCGCACATGAGGATACAATGTAGTTCTGGAAGATAAGATTACCAGTAACAGGTTTCTTTTCTCTTTATCCAGGAAAGCAAGCCTTCTCCCTAAAGAGTGGCTATTGGTTGAAATGGCTTCCCTGTATGTAGAGCTGAGGCTTCCCCAGTAGTTCAGAAGTAAAGAACCTGCCTGCAATGCAGGAGACACAGGTTCAATCCCTGGGTCAGGGAAATCCCCTATAGGAGGCATGGCACCCCACTCCAGTACTCTTGTCTGGAGAATCCCGTGCATGGAGGAGCCTGGTGGGCTACAGTCCATAAGGTTACAAAGAGTGGACACGACTGAAGCAATTTAGCACACACATGCATGTGTAGAGCTAACTTCAGTTCAGTTCAGTTCATTTCAGTCACTCAGTCGTGTCTGACTCTTTGCAACCCCATGAATCGCAGCACGCCAGGCCTCCCTATCCATCACCATCTCCTGGAGTTCACTCAGACTCACGTCCATTGAGTCCATGATGCCATCCAGCCATCTCATCCTCGGTTGTCCCCTTCTCCTCCTGCCTCCAATCCCTCCCAGCATCAGAGTCTTTTCCAATGAGTCAACTCTTCGCATGAGGTGGCCAAAGTACTGGAGCTTCAGCTTTAGCATCATTGCTTCCAAAGATATCCCAGGGCTGATCTCCTTCAGAATGGACTGGTTGGATCTCCTTGCAGAGCTAACTTAGAAAAGGACTATGGACACAATCAGAGAAGGCAATGGTACTCCACTCCAGTACTCTTGCCTGGAAAATCCAATGCATGGAGGAGCCTGGTGGGCTACACAGTCCATAAGGTTACAAACAGTGGACATGACTGAAGCAACTTAGCACACACACGCACGCTAACTTAGAAAAGGATTATGGACACAATCGGAGAAGGCAATGGCACCCCACTCCAGTATTCTTGCCTGCAAAATCCCATGGATGGAGGAGCCTGGTAGGCTGCAGTCCATGGGGTCGCTAGGAGTCGGACACGACTGAGCGACTTCACTTTCACTTTTCACTTTCATGCACTGGAGAAGGAAATGGCAACCCACTCCAGTGTTCTTGCCTGGGGAATCCCAGGGACGGGGAAGCCTGGTGGGCTGCCGCCTATAGGGTCGCACAGAGTCCGACACGACTGAAGCAACTTAGCAGCAGCAGCAGCAGCAGCAGCATGCCATGATTAGTAACTAAATTTTTACACTACCTTCTGGAAATTTGTATAATAAATATACAATATAATACATTATGAAAACACCATGCATTGTCTCATGCTAAATGAAGCAAAGAAAATAACTGGAAGCAAAAATTTTAAATAATGCTGTCGGCATACATGGAACATGATATGAAGAGGAATTATGGAAATGGAATCATGATGTAATTTTCCAATTATTTTAGCTCATTACCAATAAGTAGTGAAACAAATGTTTCACTGTTTCCACATTTCAGAATATTCTGTTTTTGCCACTGTTCACAATAAGTGAAACCAGATTAGACTAGAAATCATGAAATTTGATTCTATACTAATTCAGGCTCTAACTAGCTTGAAAGACAATGTAAACTTTACAGATCTTATTTTCTCATCTGTAAAATTAAGAGATTAAAAAAAAATCAAGATGCCAAATGGATCAGTTATACAGGATTTATCATCCTCTGAACTAAAAAAAAAAATAATAATAATAATTGCATTTACATATTTTGGGAAAAAAATCGCACATAATTTTACCAGATTCACAATCATCAGAATCACAAAGAAGTTCATAACTTCCTAAAGGTAAGAAACACATGTTTTACCTGGGATTTATAAGAACTCAGCATCCTATATGAAATTCAAGACTTATGAAAATCAAATATATGTTTATTTACAAGTGAAGATAAGCCATCTTAATGAATTTTTTCATGCACTCAACAAATAATTATAAGTGCTCATTATTGGGCACACATTATATATCCAAATGCTAATTATACTGTGATGATTGAAACGGACACTCTCTTACTTCATTCTAGTAAGACTTTAAAGTCTTAATTAATGTTGATGACAGAAATAGAGATCCTCAAATCATGAGTGTGAAACTATTCTCTAAGAACATTTGGCTGTGTGCTTTATTTTTTTTCTTCCCTCCTTGGACCTCAGGTGCAAAGACCAGAATTGGAATTATCATAACCTTTAATTTATGCCATATACTCATCATTGTCCACTGATCCATGAATGGCTTGCTCTTATTAATTTACTTTTATGCACACACAAAAGCTAGGATCAAAACTAGATAGAATTAAAACTATTCCTCATTCCCTGTTCTCTCCACCTCCAATATTTATTACCTTGGATCTCCCAATGAGCAAATAGGGAAATAATGAAGAGACAGATAAACTGACCAATTAATCAGAGAAACCAGAAACAGATCCATGTGTATGCTGCTGCTGCTGCTGCTGCTGCTAAGTCGCTTTAGTCGTGTCCGACCTTGTGCGACCCCATAGACGGCAGCCCACTGGGCTCCCCCATCCCTGGGATTCTCCAGGCAAGAATACTGCAGTGGGTTGCCATTTCCTTCTCCAATGCATGAAAGTAAAAAGTGAAAGTGAAGTCGCTCAGTCGTGTCCGACTCTTAACGACTCCATGGACTACAGCCTACGAGGCTCCTCTGTCCATGGGATTTTCCAGGCAAGGGTACTGGAGTGGGGTGCCATCGCCTTCTCCGATCCATGTGTATAGTTTTTGGTATATAATGATGCAATAAATCAGAGGAAACCATGAATTATTTAATAAATAGAGCTGAAAATAAAGTCATCTTTACAGATTAAAAACACTGGATTCATACCTCACACTAAGGACACAAATTTTAAAAATAAAAGTCTAACTTTTAATAGAAAATACAGGTGCAATATCTTTTAGAACCTGGGGTGAGATACCAGATATCTGAGGTGATATGCCAAAAAAGCACTAAATATTTAAAAAATGATCAATATGAATATTTAAAAATTAACAATTGTAAGACATCTTAAAGATAAGATACAAAGTAGCAGGATATATTCACTATATATACCAGGAAAGAATTGAAAACAAGAACATACTAAATATATATGTATATATACATATACATATATAAAAGCACAAACTAATAGGAAAATACATAAACCGATGTTTCAAAAATAAAGAAACATACATCACCAATAACCAAAAAAAGGGATACTCAACAATTTAGTGATCAATTAAGTGCAAATGATGACTGCAATGAGATCCCATTTTAGTATATTCAATTGGTGAAAACTCAAATGCTTCATATGGCAAGGATTAGAGGTAACGTGAGTACACAGTTTCTATATTGCATTTGCGGTATAAATTAGAGCAACCAAGTTTAAAAACTGGTGTTATCTGTTAAAAAGTTGAACATTTTACACCTTATGATCCAAAAACTCTATATCTACATATATATCCATGAAAAGCTTAATCATCTAATAAATACATGTATGTTAATAGCAGCACTAATGATCATAAGTAAAAAGTAGGAATAACTCAAATCCTCACCAATGAGAGAGTGAATAAACATTTACACAATGGACTATCACATAACAGTCAAAACAAGTGAATTATAGCAATACACGCAAAAAAGCTTGAACTTAGCCCTATAATATTATTCCCTGGAGAAGGGAATGGCAGCCCACTCCAGTATTCTTGCCTGGAGAATTCCATGGACAGAGGAGCCTGGCAGGCTATATGGATTTGCAAAGAGCTGGACATGACTGAGTGACTAACATTTTCACTTTAAGTGGAGAAGAATATATTCCCAAAGATTTCATCAGCATGATACCTTTGTATAACATTTTAAAAACATAACATTAAAATAAATGTGCTTCAGAATTAAACACAAGCACTCAGACTACATAAAAATCAAGGAAATTATGCATAAAAGATGCAGTGGTCAGTTTTCAGCCCTAAATCTTCTATGAAAGAAAAAAAAGAAGGAAGAAGGGAAAAAAGAAGAGAGGGAGTAAGTTAGTAATTGCCTTGCATAGATTTGAATTATCAATTCAGTTCAGTCGCTCAGTCGTGTCCAACTCTTTGCAATCCATGAACGGGAGCACACCAGGCCTCCCTGTCCATCACCAACTCCCAGAGTTCACTCAAACTCACGTCTATTGTGAGTTTGTGATGGAGTCGGTGATGCCATCCAGCCATCTCATCCTCTGTCATCCCCTTCTCTTGCTGCCCCCAATTCCTCCCAGCATCAGAGTCTTTTCCAATGAGTCAACTCTTCACATGAGGTGGCCAAAGTGCTGGAGTTTCAGCTTTAGCATCAGTCCTTCCAAAGAAACCCCAGGGCTGATCTCCTTCAGANGTTTTCCCTACTTTCTTCAATTTGAGTCTGAATTTGGCAATAAGGAGCTCATGATCTGAGCCACAGTCATCTCCTGGTCTTGTTTTTTCGGACTGTATAGAGCTTCTCCATCTTCGCTACAAAGAATATAATCAATCTGATTTTGGTTTGAATTATAAGTGATACTTATTTCACTCCCTTTTCTGTGTGCAAATCATACTCAGGGATAACAGCAGTCTTGTTAAAAACACTGATTTGTAACCTAACATTCATTTTAGATGGCCTGTACAAATGGACTTGTCTCTAAATGTGTTGGCAATATTGAAGCAAGGAAAGGTTAAATGATTTGCTCACTGAGAAAAAAAATGTTATCATCATTGGTGTCAAAAATAGAAGTTCTGATTTCCAGTCCTATGATCTCAATAGAAGTCATAAATGTTCAGTTTATCTGACTGATATAAAACACAACTTCTCTGAAGACTCTATTATTTTGAACTACTGCGTAAGTATTACATGTAATTACAAGTTTTGGGAAATATGTACTGTTTATTTTATCATTTGTAGTAGCAAATAGAAAGGATGGAGCTGACTATTTACCAACAGTGATGCTGACAGCCTTCAGAGTCATTACAGATGATTTGTAAGGGTCTGTTTAGATATCTGTAAGATCAATGACCCATTAGTGCAATTATAGTCTAAAATGGTTCCTGCCACACAGACCCTATTCTTGCCACCAGAAAGTGACATGTTGATGCTATAAACACTTCACACTGTTTAAAATGTGTCTTCTCTCTGAAAAAGCTGCAAGAATAGAACTATAACTGTAGTTTACAAATTCTGTTTCTCATTGCTTTTGCAATTTCCTGTGATAAAATGATATTAATAGATTAGTTTTTCCATAAACCTCAATCAAATGAGGACACATGTTACTATTTTTATCAGTTTAAAAATCTTCATGGTATCTGTCTTTCCCATATCTAACTGATACAGAGTCTCACATAGTCTCATATTCCTACCATGCATACATGCTCAACTTTACATAATTCCATATAATCTACACCAAGGAAAACATTGATTACTTGCTATATAACTACGTATGGATTCACAGAATTGAAGGGATCTTAAGTCAGATGAACTAGTCATGTAGTATTTCACAACTAATACCATCACCCTTTATTAGGGAGTTTTCTTCATTTCTTGAGGAGTGAGGTGGGAGGACATATCATGGACCCTTTTGAGAGTCTAATGAAGTATATGGTGTTATCCCAAGAAAAACAAATGTGTAAATGTTCATGCCATTGTTTTGCCTTTAACACTGAATCATTTCACAAACGATACTATGACTCTATTTTTTTTGGAAAAATTAATCATTTCCTGGAAAATATAATTCCAAATTAAACAATTCATATAAAATAGGAAAACTTTGTGTCTACTTAAAGTATGCTTCAATAAGAAGGCTGCTTTATTTGTTTAGAAAAAGGGAAAATTTGGACTGATCTTTTACAAATATTTAGGTCATTTTTAGTTTCTGATCCATTGGTGTCTGTTCACATAGCAATACATGCTCAAAGCTGCAGTTCAGATCAGTTTCAACAGCAATGGGTTAAACTCTTCATCAGGGCAGAGTAGGACTTCTATTGACACCTGAGCTTTCTCTAACACACTTCAGGTTGAATCAGGTTCTAGCAAAGCCTTTATCCTCAGGTCAAATGATGTTATTTTTAGAAAGGCTGGCATCAGCAACGAGGCCTCTGTCAGCAAAGAATGACATTTGAAGCCTTTTTTCATTTAAATCATCTAACCAGAAGTAACCTTTAAAAGAGTTTTGCAGGCTTTCCAGTTGTTGCAGATCTTCCCTGTGGACACACTGACAAGGCTTTCTCCTTTTCAACTCCCTTTCCCTCACAGATACTATTTTAGCACTGGAAACATCATGAATTTTCAGCTCTAAATCTCTCCCACCAAAATGGCAGCTGTTTCCAACAGTAACCACAATAAGATCAGCAAACCTGGAATCTAGGGACTACAGCCTCCTTCTTATGCCCTAATATCACTAGAAGAAAATCCAGCTATGAATGAGCGTCTCTCGTCAAACTTTGCTAAGATATAGCAATCCTTTACTTAGAAAAATAAACATCGAAATTTCTGACCCAAGTTCAACCAAGCATATTAACACTTATCTTCTGGAAAGCCAAGAACCTTTTGTCAAATAAAAAGAAAACATTTTGCTCCATTCCTAAATAAAAACTTGAAAATATACATTCCAGGCTAGAGCTGTGAAATTACTGGACCACTTTCCACAGAGCAGGGAAGGCCAAGGCATCTTTTAGGATAATTATCAGAGTCTGTGACACCAATTTACCCTGATGTTAAAAGAAGTAAGTCTCTACGAATAAAGTGGGAATGCCTGTCTTCACCAGAGCAAGCAAGCTGGACGCTGGACCCAGAAACTCCATATGCACTCCACATGGGCACATGGTATCAAAGAGTTTCTCCCATTAGAAATTCTGCTTGACAAAGAAGCTTTTCACTGTTGGAACAACTGGACTTGAAAATATCACATGGGGTATATAACACACACACATTAGGGTATCAGCATTCACGAGACAGATAAAAATCAGAACTTCACTGAAACAAGCATAGTTTTCAACCAATTGCATGCCAAATGGAAATGTACAGATATTATTTTCACCATAAGTGGCTACAAAATATTAGCAAAATGTCAAAGTTCAGAATTAGGTGAAGTGAACAGAGACACTCTTTAAATTTTTTTTTTTGTTTTTCTGAGCAACCCACCAGTTCAAATATTTTAGAGTACATGATTTGATCAAGCTTTTTCCAGTTATTCAGTGGTTTCTTTTTGCTTGGAAATGTGTCAAGATACACTGGGAAAAATAGAAGTCTTAGTTAAATTTTCACTTTTTAAAAGCTGAGCTTTTTCTGTTAAAAAATGAAAAATTCTATAATGTATAATGTACTTTCAAGATGCTCAGAAAAAAGCTTCCTTGGCTTCATGCTTTCATTGGCAGGAAACTTATCACAAAAAAATGTTTGACTTTTGTGCCCTATCATATTTAGCAATGCAAACAAAATCAAAGGAAATGTAAGAGCAACCAAGCTTTCTTTTCTTTGTCATCTGCCAACTTATGCTAAGTTCAATACAAACAAAAGATATGCATAAACATAATTTCAGATACATTTTTGTTAATTCTGATGAGTGTAATGCTATTCAAGATGCCATTGTATAACAAGGACGGTAAATTTATACAATGAATCCATGCCACTCTATTCATATTTTTGAAGTAAACTTTAAAAACATATTTTGCCATAAATTTTTGCCAATAAAAGGAAAGAAATAAAAATATATATAGTTGTTCTTCATCTACAACATGAAGCCTATATATGGTGTGTATCAGTCATTCAGCTGTGTCCAGCTCTTTACGATAGCATGGACTGTGGTTTGCCAGGCTCCTCAGTCTATAGGATTTTCCAGGCAAGAATACTGGAGAGGGTTGCCACTCTCTTCTCCAGGAGCTCTTCCTGAACCAGGGATCAAAACTGGGTCTCCTGAAGTGCAGGCGGATTCTTTACTATCTGACCACCAGGGTCTGTATATTACCTTAAGTTAAAAACTCCCGTTCTAAAGTAACCTGAAATATGACCAAATAACCCTTGTTGTTATTAACTTCTCATCATATGGCAAGGCTTCCAGATTCCTTACTATATTTGTTTATTCTAACACTAATAGACTGTCAACATTTTACTGAAAATGTGGATCCTCCTAAGAAAGAAAATTCTACATTTATTTGGATGATTGATAACTACAGAACTATTATTCTCTATATTTGTAACTAATGTTTCTATTAAAACATATTAAAATTTTGTACTATCACTAAAACCACTAAACTTTTCACCAAAATAGGCACCATTTCCTAACTACTTCCTCTTTTAGCTAGGTATATTAGTCAAGGTATTTTGGAGTTTTTTTTTAATCTTATTTGATCTAATCCTCCCAACAGTTCTAGGAAGTGACCTTATTTTATGTAAAAAAAGAAAAGAAAAGCTAAACAAAACCAAGATCACAGAGTTTAAGTAACTTGCCCAAGATCATACAGTTAAGTAGCCTAGCAAGGATTTGAATCCAGGTTGTCTGAACGCACTGTCAATGTTCTTTCTGACTCCATGTAATGTTCCTTCTGTCTTTCCATTATAGTACACTATGCCATGATTCACATCAACCAGCCTCCCTCCTTGTCTTTCTTCCTTCATTCCTCTCACTCTCCCTTTCCCCAACTCTTCTTTCTCCTTCTGTGTGTCCTTGTTTCATCTCATTGCGTCACGATTGATGTGAGGATATGTTTTCTTAAGATAATTAGAAATCTATGTGCTATTATATGACCAATCATTAGCCTTCTCATAAAGGTAATTACATTTGCTGTTTGTGTTTTCATCCACACAGTAAATTAAGATGAACAAAAGAGCATCAAGAACAAGCACTCGTGTCATGATGCTATGACCCATATGATTGCGGAATTAGGATGCAATGGCTCAATTTAATACATGGCAGTGGGAGTTAGATGGGGTGGGAGGTGGTGCTGCAAGGTTAGTAAGCTCCATCCTAAGGGAGAAAAAAAAAAAAAAGAGAGAGAGAGAGTGTAAGAGCAAATGGGAGCTAGAAGCAAACAAAATATGACCAAATGTATGAGACACCTAATGTGCACTGGTCCTTATATCAGATACCAATTTTACGTAGTTTCAAAACAATTTATCACTGCTTACTAAACATACAACCTAGCTTTTAAAAATTAACTTTGTTTTATAGCAGTGAAAGGGCTGATAAAAGCTTATAGCCTTTTGCCAAGGTAAATTTGGCTTTGTAACTGTTTTAGTATCAATCAGGATAGCTGGGTGTTGCTATGGTATGATAACCCCAACGTCTTGGGGGCGTAGAGTAGCAAAGATTTATTTCTTTGCTGAGCCGACATGTTCATTAAGAGTTGGCTAAACCTGTATTTCTCATTTTCTCACTCTGTAATCCAGGATGATTGATTATCACATAAAACATCACTTTGTTGTTGTTCAGTCACTAAATTGTGTCCAACTCTATGCAAACCCATGAACTGCAGCGCATCAAGTTTCCCTATCCTTCACTATCTCCCAGAGCTTGTTTAAACTCATGTCCATTAGGTCACATTGAAAAGGCAAGGGGACATAGCAAATATTGCACTGACTCAAAGGCTTCCATGAGAAAATGGCACACATAACTTCTACTCGCATTTCCTTAGCCAAAGCAGTTCCCCTAGCCCCATGGAGCTTAAAGGAGGATGGGGAAGTCCAACTGCATCATGGGCTAAGAAGGACAAGAGAACTACAACGTTTTTCAATGATCCGCCGTCACAGAATGATAGCTGCTATGTAGACTTGGTTTTATTTTCTTATTCTATAGTTCTACTACATTAGAAGTTACTAACGTATACCATCTGGTGATCGCCCAAGGAAGGCAGTCTTTGGTGACTGTGTCATTCAGTTCTGTGTATTTGGTGCAAACAAGCAAGTGACAGCTATAATAGTGGGGGTGAGTGCTCACCACAGTCTGCACACACCAGGTCAATAAGCACATGACTCTGAAGGGCAGGAAGCCTAAATGCCTTAAAACTTGGAAGATAATGGTAGCAAATACATGGCTAATTCTGTTTGTTTGTTGTTTTAATCATTTTAGTTTCAGAAAGAAATTTTTGGTATCCTGTTGCAGTAATTGGATGTCCTCTTAAAATATGACCACTCCTATTCAATTGATTTCTTACTCTGAGGCACAAATAATACAAGTGTTGGGGGAAAGTCCATTATCTTGCCAGTTGAGCTATTTGAACTGAATTTGAATTATCTTAGGAAATTCTCTTATCAAAAAAATCAATATTTAATAATCCTTTTATTTCAATCCTTATTTTCCCCTATATTTTAATATTTAAGTTTGGAGCACTCAAGTTAACACAGGGATGAACTAAAATTTGAGAAAGCCACTTATAGTCACAGAAATAGTTTTTGCTGGGAATGTAAGGAGAATAAATTTATAAATTTCACCCCTCATTCTAAACTTTGTATGAACTTTCTTTGTCAGCCAGTGCCTTTCACTTTGGAAAAGAGGTATCACCCATCACTCCATTTTTCTGTCATGTATTCCAAAATTACCTGTCCTGAATAGGTACAAGCAAATTATCAATCAGTCCTTTTAAAATCACTGAGCAAAAAAACAAAATCAAGATAAGCATTGCCAACCACTATGTATTCTATGAATAAAGCTCTGCATGGACTGCCATTCAAGTGTAACTCATTTATTAATAGATCAGTGCTTTATTTGTTATATATATACAGATGGTCTTATTTCAGTACTGATCGCAACAAAACCTTTTCAGTATTTTTTACAGACTAAAAAAAATTACTTAAGCAGAGAAAACATGTAATCTCTTTTAATCATCCATTTTCACAAAAAAATAAATTTCATTAAATTATTCTCCCCATATAATTGCTGCACATATGCCAGAAGCTGATTAAGTGGCTTTTCAGTTCAGTTCGGTTCAGTCACTTAGTCGTGTCTGACTCTCTGCAACCCCATGAATTGCAGCACTTCAGGCCTCCCTGTGCATCACCAACTCCCGGAGTTCACTCAGACTCACGTCCACCGAGTCAATGATGCCATCCAGCCATCTCATCCTCGCTTATCCCCTTCTCCTCCTGACCCCAATCCCTCCCAGCATCAGAGTCTTTTCCAATGAGTCAACTCTTCACATGAGGTGGCCAAAGTACTGGAGCTTCAGCTTTAGCATCATTCCTTCCAAAGGAATCCCAGGGCTGATCTCCTTCAGAATGGACTGGTTGGATCTCCTTGCAGTCCAAGGGACTCTCTAGAGTCTTCTCCAACACCACAGTTCAAAAGCATCAATTCTTCGACACTCAGCCTTCTTCACAGTCCAACTCTCACACCCATACATGACCACTGGAAAAACCATAGCCTTGACTAGACCGACCTTAGTCGGCAAAGTAATGTCTCTGCTTTTGAATATGCTATCTAGGTTGCTTTATCTAATGGTAAAGCAACATATGGGATTGCTTCAACATAAAATAATAATTACTATGAACATTTATGTATGGGAACAAAAAAACCTACAAAAAACTGCAATAGGTTGTTTTGCTTTCTTTTTAAGCATAATTTGGGTTTTACAGTCTTATTAGCAAAGCAAGAGGCATGGGTTCAATCCCTGGTCCAGGAAAATCCACATACCACAGAGCAATTAAGCCCATGTGCCACAACTACTGAGTCCACACTCTAGAACCAGCAAGCCACAACTACTAAGCCTGAGGGTCACAACTATGGAAGCCTAGAGTCTGTGCTCCACAACAAGAAGCCACCACAATGAGAAGCCTGTCTACCATAATAAAGAGCAGCTTCCACCCACTGCAACTAGAGAAAACCCACACACAGCAACAGAACCCCAACGCAGCCAAAAAAATAAATAAATACATTTAAAAAAAGAATGATGCCCTATAGTTCTAGTTCTTTTCCCCTCCTGTGATGACAACATTTGTAACTTTCACACTGGGAAGTATTAACTGGCAAATATTTCTAAAAACTCAAATAATTTAATCAGAGAGACTCTGAGGATTATTCTTGTTATGAATAAGAAACCCATACTTCAGTGGTTTCACTCCAGCATAACAGTCAAAACTGAAGAGACCAGGAGTAAAATTAAAGCTAACTTTCAGGTAGTTAGCATCTTACATAATACTTCTTAGTTGTACTTTTCTTTATTCACTTTATTCCATCAACATGCATTCATACCTTATATTTTACTGAAGAACTTTCACTAGATGAGGTCACAATGTTATTATATGATTCAGCATTGTTGTATACACACTGGCTACTTTTATCATTACTTCATATGGTTAACATAAAAATACTATGAGGACAATAAAAATTCCAAACTTATTATAAACAACACCATGCAACTACTATGAAATGTTAGCTGAGATAAGGGACCAAATCAAGTTTATATCATGTATTTCCTTTAAAATTATTACTAAGGAAAGTAATGTGAATATAAACTAATTTTATTAGTGAAATTTATAAAATATAAGGTAGATAAATTATATTATCTTTTTTCCCCCTTCTAAAACTTCTGAACTGCTTATACATCAGTTATAAATTCCAAGGACCACTAATGATAGCATACTTTACCATAGAGTTTGTAAGATTTATTTATAATATCTATACAATGGCTCCACGTTTTTTCTACTCGAATCTTCTCTTTCCTTAGCAAACTCTTTAAAGAAGAAGGCCTGTGTGTTTATTTGAACAAGTATCTACACTTCATTTACACCTCAAGCATCAGCTTCCCCTCTAAGCTTCAGACTTAGATGTCTATCAGACATCTCTAGGCAGACTTCTGAAAAGAATCATCAGTTTGCTATATCCAGAAGAGAGTGCTTGTATAGTCTACTCCAAACCTCGCCCACCCCCGAGGATTCCCATCTCGTTATATCACATTGATCCAACTGTTCAGGTCCAAATGTAAGAATCCGTTGTGACTTCCCTCATTCATATACTCTGTATGTCAATTCCTATTGTCTTTATTCGCAAAACCACAGATACTGAATCTGACGACTCCCTACAACTTGCACTGTCACCACTTTCATCCAGGCTGCCATCACCTCATCTCCTGAACTGCTCATTACCTCACTACTGATCTCGTTGTTTCTACTCTTGCAAGGACCCATGTATTCTCACCAGTCAGAAAAGCATTTTTAAAAAGCTGAGCAGGTGAGGTCAAAATGTTCCAAGGGCTTCCTATCATGCTTAGGATAGAATCCAGTGTTCTAGCCATGCCTGTGAAGCCTTGTGTTTCCTGCTCCCTAGCCCAGGGGTGGGGAAGCCTGGTGGGCTGCCATCTATAAGGTCGCACAGAGTCGGACACAACTGAAGCGACTTAGTAGCAGCAGCAGAAGCAGCAGCAGCTGCCTCTAGGAAGCCTACCTTTCTTATTTCACTGAAGGCATAGCCGGCTTTTGGATTGTTGCTTCCATGGATTAAGATAATTCTTGTCTCTGGGTTTTTTCACTTGTGGTTTGCTCTGCCTGGAACACTATCCCCTCCAATACCTGTGTGATTTGTTCTGTGACTTCAATTAAGTTATTTTCTGACCACTCTAATTTAAGAGAGTCCTACCCGTACTCCCCTAATCCTGCTTCATTTCTCTCCATAGTGCCATTTTCTGACACTGTATTATACATTTATTAATCATCATTCTTGCACTGGAATTTAAGTTCCGTAAAAGTAGAGACTTTACATGGATCACAAATCAAATTCCCAGTGATCAAAGAGATATATTTAATGGATACTATTCTTTACTTAATTCTGTAGAAAGTAGAAAGGGGACAGAATAAGATGAAAAGTCAGTCACCAAATCTCAGGGGAGTAGCACTCTGTGAAGGAAGAAAAAAGTGTATAGGGGATGTGGCCTTAGTCTACAGAGTGACTGCGGGAGGCCTGTGGGGTTTCTACGTATCTTATACCTTTCCCACTGAGCAGTGGATGGCCGAGAATTCATACACTTGGAGAAATTTTCTTTTAGTCTTTGGTAAAATTCACAGATTAAAACTTAGAGATAGAATTATGGCTACTTCCTTAAACTGCATTCACTGTAAACACAAATTAAGTAGTTAACAATCACATAGTAAAGATTTAGCACAAGCACCGTCTAAGTCAAATCCTAGCAAAATTCAAATAGTAATCTCATTGGGTAGGCATGGCTTAAATATGCAGTGAGAGAGGTTTTGTGTATCTTAATGTTAGTCACATGAGGCTTTCTACTTAGTGACAACTCAGAAACTAGCGCTGTTCAGGCAAAGAACATGCATTAACCACAAGTATAGTCACAAAGTGGAAGGCTGAGGATTTCCTTCATGGTACAGAGGATAAGAATCTGACTACCAATGCAGGGGATGCAGGTTCAATCCCCAGTTTGGGAAGATCCCACATGCTATGGAGTGATGAAGCCCACGTGCCAGTACCGGCTGGCGCACAGGAGCCTGTGAGTCACAACCACTGAGTCTGAGTGCCATGATTACGGGAGCGTGCACTCTCTAGGGCCCGCGAGCCACAGCTTGTGAAGCCTTGTGCCACAGCTGCTGAAGTCCACATACCCAAGAGGCAGCAAGTCACACTACTGAGCCCTTGTCTGCAACTACTGAAGCCAGTACCCTTAAAACTTGTTTTGCAACAAAAGAAGTCACTACAATCAAGAGAAATCACTACAAACAAGAGAAGCCCACAAACCACAGCTAGAGAGCAGAGCCCACTCTCCACAACTGAAGTCCCCCAGCAACAAAGACTCAGCGAGGCCAAAAAGAAACATGTAAATGATAAATAGCAATGCATTTATGTAAAAAAAAATTTTTTTTTAAGAGGACGGTTGATATAAGCATCTCTGAGAGATGCATGCCCTCTGCTACACAGACTCTCTTGGCAGCCATTGGGTTCAATTGACTTTGGAGAGGATGACAGTACGTAATTTACTATTGAGGACTTTGGGCAGGATAAATAATGCTGGATATATGTACTTTAGGTGCTAAATAAATGTGGAAGAGGTGATGGGCTTACTGAAGAAAGCACTGTAGAGTAGATACCTTAAGTGAACTATCTTATAACCAGTGAAACTCATTAATTGACTAGTCAGTTTCACCACAAATTAATAAAAAATACAAATAGTCATTTTAAACACACTTATTCTACCTCAGGCTTTTTGAAACCATTAACAGGAAAGCATTACGAAGATCTGCGGAAGAGCAGATGAGCCTCTTCCCGTCACTGCACTAGACAGTAATTTTCAGATAACTATAGGTTTAGTCAGCAGTGAGTTACTCTTTCAGATTTACCTGAAAAAGATTGAGTCGAGTGTTCTTCTAAGAAAACCTCAGTCCTCATTAATGATGACTACTTCTACCTGAATTTCCAGATGACTTCAAGAGACTACTAAAAAGTTTAGACTATGTGTCAGAGTCACCCACTGAAGTAGTCACTTCATGGGTACCATAAGCGCAACATTTGGTTTTACAGGAATGCATAAATCCTAACTGAATCTAATTTTGGAATTTAGCAGACTAAATCATATTTTATCATCTGTCTAAGCAGTTAAAAACAGAAAGCTTAAGATGCAGTTACATTCTTAACTAGTTCAACTGTTTGTGTGGAAAAGACATGCTTTCTATTCAGAAGGCATAGAGCAGAATATAGTTAAAAAATATTAGTCCCATACCTCTCGAATAGCAGTACAAAACTCACTCTGAAGCACTTTTTTGAGGGATTGTAGCTTGTGCACTGGTACTTCTCCAGATTCCTGTAGTTTCTCCAGTAATTCAATTGCTCTGGCAACATCTGAATGAAAAAAAAAAAAAACCAAAATGGAGAGAGACATGCAGTAAACTGTATCTTATCAAAAGTACCATTACTCCAATTAAACAGTGACTATGAAAAGTAAGTGGAATGTATTGCAAAACCAGAATTTACAACTTGTAGTTTTTTGATCTCATCTTTTGGAAAAGGTCATTTAAATCTGTTCCACACCATTTGTCACATAATACATCTTCCTCAGTGGTATTTCTCATGTTATTTCTGTTACACAAATTAGTCTGAATATTCTTTCAAAAAAGAAGAGCAGGAAGCAGGTCTTCTGTATATTCTGATAGCCCAATAACGAAATGAGTTCTGTCAGTTTTACCTCTGAGAGGCTTTTTTTCAGTTTTTCCTTTCTCATTTCAAATGTATCAAACCTGCCTTTTTACATTTATTATTGTGATGGCCCAATTTATGTGCACCTTCTCTGCTTGTCTATAACCTCCCTGAGGGTAAGAATTTAATTGGGCTTATTCACCACTGCATCCTCAGAGTCTGGTGTGAAACAGTAAATAAATGCTTCATATCATACTTATAAATGAATGAACGAGCTCTCTCCATTTTACTGCCATTGCATTATTGCAGACCCTCAACATCATCTGTCCTCTGTCCAACTGGAATCATTTATTCTCTTCCAGCCACTTCATATGACCCATAAAGTTATCTTCTGAAAATAAAAATCTGATCATGTACCCACCTCGCTGTCTCTTAGCACCAGAAGAGTTTTTCAACCACAATTAGCTTAAATGCTTCTCTTTCACCTGATGATATATATCAAGAAACACAGTAGTTTATAACCATAGCTTTAAAATTCCCAGGACAGTTTTGTACTGTCAAGAGAAAATGATAAGATGAAGGCCATTTAAAAACTATTTACAGTGATCTCTCCTACCTCTGTTGCTGTGGCCAATAACTCACTGAAAAGACACTGAGACATTACACACAGAGATTTTCAATTCCTACGTGATTAACTCCAGGAAGTACCCATATCCCTGCCATCGGATTATTAATTAATTAAATAATTCATCCATCCATCCATCACTTTGTATACTTGGCACTAAGGCTGACAAGAAGAATAAGACATGCTTCTTTTCTGAACACACAATCAGATGAGGAAAAAAAGCATAACAGTATAGTCACCCATAATAAGAGTGAAAGTGAAAGTCACTCAGTCCTGTCTGACTCTCTGCGACCCCATGGACTATACAGTCCATGGAACTGTCTAGGCCAGAATACTGGAGTGGGTAGTCTTTGTCTTCTACCAGGGGATCATCCCAACCCAGGGATTGAACCCAGGTCTCCCACATTGCAGGCAGATTCTTTACCAGCTGAGCCACAAGGGAAGCCCAAGAATACTGGAGTGGGTAGCCTATCCTTTCTCCAGAGTATCTTCCCAAACCAGGAATCAAACTGGGGTCTCCTGCATTCCAGGCAGATTCTTTATCAACTGAGCTATCAGGGGAAGCATTGCTACCACCTAAAAATTCAGGTGGGGTTGGCACAGGTTTATTTAATCAAAGACAAGAACCAAAAAGTAACTTTAATAGAGACTCCCTTGAAGTATTGGCAATTGTGGCCCAAGGAAGCACAAACCATGAAATCAGTAAGACACTGTCAATTTCAAAAATCTGTCTTTTTGTACATTAACTGAAAGTCAATATAGTCAGTTGGACAAAACCAGTCACATCCACAATCAATAAGATACCAAGCTAAGAACTGTATGCACTTCTGACTACATGAAAGACTCTATCTAGATTCCAATAGGTACTTGGAACTCTCAGCATGTTTAAAACTGTGCTTGTTATATTTTTTCCTGAAAGTAGCTCTTCTCTTCTTACATTCCATAGTTCTATTAATAGCATCTCCACCCAGCCGTATTTCCATTAATAGCCTCTCCACCCAGCCTGTCTTCCAAGCTAGACCATGGCATCATCTTTACATTCACCCCCACATGCAATTAGTCAGCAAGTGCTATAGGTTCAGTCTCAAAATGCCTTTTGAATGGAAACCCTGTGCTTTATTGCTTCAGGGAAGCCTTTATTATTTTTCACCTAGGGACTAGAATATCTCCTAATGTTCTTTAAATGGCTTTTCTCTTTCAGTCCACTCTCCACACTGCTCATAGAGTGATAAACCTCATTATTATACTCCCCTGCATAAAACCTATTTCTGGCTTCCTGTTGCACAGGGTAAAGTTCAGAGCATTCAGGAATACATACAAAGCCCTTAACAATCAACCTCTTCTGACTCATCTCTAAAAACCTTCTCCCGCCGAACATATACATCGATTATCCAAAGTTTTTGCTATTCTAGAACACAACACAGAACACCATGTCTCTGGGACTTGGAACATATCATCCCCTGTTCCTGGAATGCAACAATTTACTCATCCAGTAGTGCCAGGCATGAAGAGACTGCTAATAGAGACCACTGGTTGCTCTTACTTTCACGGCATTCACAGGTCTGAAGGATCACAGCTACCTAATAAAGGGGCATGAGCTATAAAAGCAGCTCTATAGGCTAGTACACGGATGTCTAACCAGGGCGTGTATCATCATCCAGGTGGTCAGTGAGGAGCTCTTTGTGAAAATAACAGCTAAGCAGAGCCCTAGGTAGGAGGTACAGATGAGGAAAAGGAGAAAAAAGTTCCAGGCAAACAAATACAGACTACCGAAGTTTTATCAAGAGAGTGTGAGGTATTCAAGGAACTGAGAGTTTAATATGTTCTAAGTTGAAACCAGGTCAAGAGTAGCAAGAAATGCAGTAGAGAGAAATCACATCATGGAGGGTGTGACAGGTCATGTAGGGAACACTTGGCCTAGATAGCCGCTCCTTAGACATGTCTTCCCTGACTCTCCAAGGCAGATTTAGTTGCTATCACATTGGTATTCCCACAGTCCTTTGTTCACTTATCCACTGTAATAATTACTACTCTCTGTTATAGCTCTTTTTGTATGTATGTCTCCCTCCTTCACCCTGCAAATACATTAAGATTTTTGAGAGGTCAGGAGCAGTGTATTATTTATCATCGTATCCACAGTTCAATGAAGAGTCCTTGACAAATACTGGGTGTTTATATTTGTTGAATGAATGATAGATTAGTTGATGAGACTAGAAAAGAAGGGGGTCAAGGCCTATATCTAGATGGACATATAACTAACTTCTCATGAGAATAAGCCTCCAGATCACTATCAGCTTTGGTCAAGACTGGGTTGGGTCTGATGTGCAGGAAGGATGAAAGCCTGAATGTGTAGGCTAAAGGGTATCAAGTAACTGAACTGGAAATTCAGAAAGCTGAAAATGATTATTCAGGAGTTCTTATCTTGGGCTGCACTTTAAAATTACCTGGGGTACATTTAGAAAATATTTATTTTCCCCTTAGTTTCACTGAGACATAGTTGACACAGAACATTGTGTTAGTTTAAGTGTACAACATATTTTATATATGTATATTGCAAAATGATTGCCACAATAAGTTATTAATGCCTGAGACTCACCCCAAATGAATGAAACCAGAATATATGGTATAGTGGTTCTCAATCCTGGCTTCAGACTGGAACCACGTGGAGAGCTTTGACAACATGGATGCCTGGGTCTCACAGAGATTCCAGTGTGACTGGCATGCGGTGGGGCCTGAGCAAGGGCTTTTGGAAGCCTTCAAGATGATGCCAATGGTTGATGAAAGTCATGTTTGAGAACCCCTGGTTTAGTTGGCAAGAGTGTTTTTATAGCCCTATGTGATTCAAATGTGCATGTTGAGAACCTCTGCTAGAAGTGAATGGTTCTAAAATATGAGTGTGCCTAAGAATCACCTGGGGAAATGTATTAAAATATAGGTTCTTGACATCCCTCTCCCACTGCCACTTGAGGGACATTGACTAAGAAAGCATGAGGATAAGGCTCAGGAATTTTAAAATTATTCAAGTGATTTTTTTTTTATTTTTAGCTTTTATTAAAAAAATTATTAGTGCATGGTTGGTTTAAAATGTTGTATTAGTTTCTGCTGTACAGCAGAGTGAATCAGTTACACATAAACATATATCCACTCTAAGATTCTTTTCCTATATAGGTAATTACTGAGTATTAAGTAGAGTTCCCTGTGCTATGCAGTAGGTTGTAATCAGTTACCTGTTTTCTGTGGAGTAGTGTGTATATGTCAATCCTAAGAGTGAAGTGATTCTAAACTTGTTGTTGCACAGATCCTGTTTTAAAGAGAGATGAACGAAACGATAGTTCAGGTTTCCTTTCGCCCCAGCATTCCCCAAACTCCTGCACTTTCTATTCTTCTTTGACACCCTATATAACACGATCCTGAATGGGATTCTTCTGAGAGTCTTGGAATGATTGATAAAAATCCATAAATGAAAGTAAATAGTGTTACGTATCTACCCTATTCTGCAACAGTGCTCCTAGCAAAGGCTGGTCACCCTGACCACTGGGAGTCGTAAAGTCAACCTTCTCCCCAGACTTGTATAATTGTATTCACAATCTCTATGTGTGAGATTGGGTCATCAGATTCTTTAAGATTCCAGATGATTTCTATGACCATTCAAAATTAAGAAATACTCTTCAAAAATGAACTATCAAGGAAACTAGTCATCCATCATTCCACCAAAAATTACTAAAAGCTGGGCCAGTTCTGTTACATTATACTATAGGCCTTTTCCAGTATGCATGAAGAAGTAACTGTGAGATGAAAAAAAAAATGTAAGAAGAATTGTTGAGTCATTAATTTTGGACACAATACTAGGTCTTTTCTTCTCTCCAATGAGCCAAGCAAGGAGTGCTCCTGCAGCCACTGGGCGTCGCCTGCAGAGGGAGACAACCACTTTCCTGGCCACACAGGTGATCTGCCTGACCCTGCCCATCTGGTCAGAGGTGGAGACTGGTAAGCATTGGCACCAGAGCCAACTCGCTGGCACCCACCCAAGCGAATCTAGCAATGTGAGGTCATATGGCAGTTGGTAAAAGCCAAAAGAAGCCCCAAGACTAAGAATGGCAGAGATTGGGTCCTTCTAGCTTAGGTCTGGCTGGTGCTGCAAAGATGTGGTGAATGACAAATTGGATGTTAAAATGCAGTTTAAATGGAGTTTAAAATTAATTCTGATTCCCTTTAGCTCTATAAAAGTACCAGAAACCTGCAAGATGCAAGATCTGTAAGGAAGTCAAATAAACTTTTCCATAAGTGAAATAATTGTTCTTAAAACAACTACAATAAATTGTGTGTAGTTTATTTATGAGTCCCCTTAAGGTTCTTGCTGAGAAACTCTTACACTCATTTTATGAAACTTTTCTACAAAATTTGGTTACTAACACAGAAGTCTGGGTTTACCAGGATAGCTCACATTGAAAGGAATATTAGAAAAGGAATGGGGAGGCTGCTTGATAAACACTAGGCAAGCAAGAAGATCTCAGAAGTTTTTCCTGAAATGAACTCCTTCTCTCATCTACTAACTCTCAGGTTCATACCTCCATTACCTATCCTATTATCTAAGCACAGTACTAGGGAATTGCCTTTGCCCCAATGGCACCCCACTCCAGTGAGCGACTTCCCTTTCACTTTTCACTTTCATGCATTGGAGAAGGAAATGGTAACCCACTCCAGTGCTCTTGCCTGGAGAATCCCAGGGACGGGGGAGCCTGGTGGGCTGCCATCTATGGGGTCGCACAGAGTTGGGCACGACTGAAGCGACTTAGCAGCAGCAGCAGCCTCCTCACTCTCCTTCACACTCTGGATCCCATTAATCTCACTTGAAAAAGCAACCATAACAATAAACCTTTATTTAATGTCTATGGAGTAGGAGTCATTACTAGCCAAGAGCTTTCCATCTCTTTACCCATTGTATCCTTCTAACAACCTTGTGTGCTGCATGCCTGCTAAGTCACTTCAGTCAAGTCTGACTCTTTGTGACCCCATGGACTGTAGCCCACCAGACTCCTCTGTTCATAGGATTCTCCAAACAAGAATACCAGAGTGGATTTCCATGTCCTCTTCCAGGGGATCTTCCAAACCCAGGAATTGAACCCTGTCTTTTATGTCTCCTGCATTGGTAGAAGGGTTTTTTTTTGNTAGTGTGTATATGTCAATCCTAAGAGTGAAGTGATTCTAAACTTGTTGTTGCACAGATCCTGTTTTAAAGAGAGATGAACGAAACGATAGTTCAGGTTTCCTTTCGCCCCAGCATTCCCCAAACTCCTGCACTTTCTATTCTTCTTTGACACCCTATATAACACGATCCTGAATGGGATTCTTCTGAGAGTCTTGGAATGATTGATAAAAATCCATAAATGAAAGTAAATAGTGTTACGTATCTACCCTATTCTGCAACAGTGCTCCTAGCAAAGGCTGGTCACCCTGACCACTGGGAGTCGTAAAGTCAACCTTCTCCCCAGACTTGTATAATTGTATTCACAATCTCTATGTGTGAGATTGGGTCATCAGATTCTTTAAGATTCCAGATGATTTCTATGACCATTCAAAATTAAGAAATACTCTTCAAAAATGAACTATCAAGGAAACTAGTCATCCATCATTCCACCAAAAATTACTAAAAGCTGGGCCAGTTCTGTTACATTATACTATAGGCCTTTTCCAGTATGCATGAAGAAGTAACTGTGAGATGAAAAAAAAAATGTAAGAAGAATTGTTGAGTCATTAATTTTGGACACAATACTAGGTCTTTTCTTCTCTCCAATGAGCCAAGCAAGGAGTGCTCCTGCAGCCACTGGGCGTCGCCTGCAGAGGGAGACAACCACTTTCCTGGCCACACAGGTGATCTGCCTGACCCTGCCCATCTGGTCAGAGGTGGAGACTGGTAAGCATTGGCACCAGAGCCAACTCGCTGGCACCCACCCAAGCGAATCTAGCAATGTGAGGTCATATGGCAGTTGGTAAAAGCCAAAAGAAGCCCCAAGACTAAGAATGGCAGAGATTGGGTCCTTCTAGCTTAGGTCTGGCTGGTGCTGCAAAGATGTGGTGAATGACAAATTGGATGTTAAAATGCAGTTTAAATGGAGTTTAAAATTAATTCTGATTCCCTTTAGCTCTATAAAAGTACCAGAAACCTGCAAGATGCAAGATCTGTAAGGAAGTCAAATAAACTTTTCCATAAGTGAAATAATTGTTCTTAAAACAACTACAATAAATTGTGTGTAGTTTATTTATGAGTCCCCTTAAGGTTCTTGCTGAGAAACTCTTACACTCATTTTATGAAACTTTTCTACAAAATTTGGTTACTAACACAGAAGTCTGGGTTTACCAGGATAGCTCACATTGAAAGGAATATTAGAAAAGGAATGGGGAGGCTGCTTGATAAACACTAGGCAAGCAAGAAGATCTCAGAAGTTTTTCCTGAAATGAACTCCTTCTCTCATCTACTAACTCTCAGGTTCATACCTCCATTACCTATCCTATTATCTAAGCACAGTACTAGGGAATTGCCTTTGCCCCAATGGCACCCCACTCCAGTGAGCGACTTCCCTTTCACTTTTCACTTTCATGCATTGGAGAAGGAAATGGTAACCCACTCCAGTGCTCTTGCCTGGAGAATCCCAGGGACGGGGGAGCCTGGTGGGCTGCCATCTATGGGGTCGCACAGAGTTGGGCACGACTGAAGCGACTTAGCAGCAGCAGCAGCCTCCTCACTCTCCTTCACACTCTGGATCCCATTAATCTCACTTGAAAAAGCAACCATAACAATAAACCTTTATTTAATGTCTATGGAGTAGGAGTCATTACTAGCCAAGAGCTTTCCATCTCTTTACCCATTGTATCCTTCTAACAACCTTGTGTGCTGCATGCCTGCTAAGTCACTTCAGTCAAGTCTGACTCTTTGTGACCCCATGGACTGTAGCCCACCAGACTCCTCTGTTCATAGGATTCTCCAAACAAGAATACCAGAGTGGATTTCCATGTCCTCTTCCAGGGGATCTTCCAAACCCAGGAATTGAACCCTGTCTTTTATGTCTCCTGCATTGGTAGAAGGGTTTTTTTTTGTTTTTTTTGTTTTTTTTTTTTTTATCACTGAGCCACCTGAAAAGCCCATATCCACATTTTACAATGAGAAAATTGAGGCTTATAGTGATATTAAGTATTTCATTAACAAATAGGAGACCTGGGTTTGGAGTCTGGACCTAAGTGATTTCCAGACTCCGTGCCCTTTACTTTTATTCCAGTAACAGATTTTCTTTTAGAGGCTTTTTCCTTCAACATTCAATACTTTTATAATAGCCCTGTGTCCTGCAGGCTTTCTTGGTCAGAGGCTGAGCTCTTATTTTCCCTTTCTCAATATAGATTAACCTCATTTACCAGTATACCTCTCTCAAGTAATATTCAGTGATCATCAGAATTATCTGGAGAGCTTTTATTTAATTCATTTATTTATTTTGGCTTACGGGATCTTAGATCCCTGACCAGGGACTGAACCCAGGTCCTGACAATGAAAACACTGAGTTCTAACCACTGAACTTCCAGGAATTCCATGGAGAGCTTTTAAATGAGAAGGAAGAATTTTTATCAGTCTTTGCTACCCACTGGAATCACCTGCAGGAACTGAAAATAAACAAACATACAAACAAAAACCAGACACCTAGATCCTAGCTACATATTATTTCATTGTTCTTGGATATGGCCTGGGCATGAGAATCTTCAGAGCTCCCCAGTGATATAATGTGTGGCTGTGTTGAGAATCACTGATATGTCCTCTTAAGATGCATCCTGTGGGTTCTAAAAACACTGTTACTTATAATACTAATTGCTGTCATGTATAGACTTTGGTATAGCATGAATGTTCAAAATTTTCCTTCTCTGAGCACTCTGAGGTGTGTAATATTATCTCCATTTTACAGGAAAGGAAACTGAGACTCATAGAGTTAAAATTACTTCTCTGGAGAAAGAGCTAGTAAGTTGTCAAGTCAGGATGTGAATCGTGGCAGTTTGGCTCTAGAATCTGGACTACATTTGAGATATGGCTCAGGAAAGCATATTCTTAAAAATCATTCCCAGCACTTCTTATCCAAGCCTGTTAACAGAGATTAAGTTAATCTGATCAATAAATCTTTGCTTGGGATTGAAATCAGTGGTTCTCAAATTTTAGTCAACAACAACAAAAAATTAACCTTGTACCATTTATTAAAAATTAAGATAAAAAAAGAGACTGACAGGGAAGCTTTGAAATTTTCTCTTTTAGTAGTCATCTTGGGTGGTGCTGATGCAGGAAGTGGTCCACAAATGCACTTTGTAGGTTAATGATAGTTTAATATGTATTCCAGAAAAAGATGAGCTAAAGACCATCATTCACTTTTATTTGCCTTACTTACATCATCTTATAAAATCCTCAAAAACATTTAAAATGATTACTTACTACTGTCCTCATTGAATAGTTAAAGAAATGTTTGAAAAAACAGATAAGATTGAGAAAGATGAATTATCTGGCCCAAGGCTACATAGCGAGGAACTGGTAGAGTCAGGATTCAAAATCAGATGTGTCTGATTCCAGTGCCAATGCTTACTTATTGTTGTATCCTGCCATTAAAAAGGATTAGAAATAAAACAATAAAGGTATTGCAAATTTATTTTTTAAATACAGCATCATTGCAAACTGAGGCAAACAGACATGACATTGCTCAAAGTCCTGGAAGATAACCCTTCAATACATTACAGTATATCAATGTATTCTTGACTTCAGAACCCCATGAATAGTATGAAAAGGCAAAAAGATAGGATACTGAAAGATGGAACTCCCCAGGTCAGTAGGAGCCCAATATACTGCTGGAGATCAGTGGAGAAATAATTCCAGAAAGAATAAAGAGACAGAACAAAAGCAAAAACACCACCCAGTTGTGGATGTGACTGGTGATGGAAGCAAGGTCTGATGCTGTAAATGGCAATAGTGCATAGGAACCTGGAATGATAGGTCCATGAATCAAGGCAAATTGGAAGTGGTCAAACAGGAGATAGCAAGAGTGAACATCAACATTTTAGGAATCAGCGAACTAAAATGGACTGGAATGGGTGAATTTAACTCAGATCAACATCATATATACTACTGTGGGTGGGCAAGAACCCTTAGAAGAAATGAAGTAGCCATCATAGTCAAAAAAAGAGTCTGAAATGCAGTACTCAGATGCAATCACAAAAACAACACAGTGATCTCTGTTCATTTCCAAGGCAAACCATTCAATATCATGGTAATCCAAGTCTATGCCCTGACCCGAAATGCTGAAGAAGATTCTATGAAGACCTGCAAGACCTTTTAGAACTAACAGCCAAAAAGGATATCCTTTTCATTACAGGGGACTGGAATGTAGATGTAGGAAGTTAAGAAACACCTGGAGTTAAAGGCAAATTTGACCTTGAAGTACAAAATGAAGCAGAACAAAGGCTCATAAAGTTTTGCCAAGAGAATGCACTGATCATGGAAAACACCCTCTTCCAACAACACAAGAGAAGACTCTACACATGAACATCACCAGATGGTCAATACTGAAATCAAGCTGATTATATTCTTTGCAGTCAAAGATGAAGAAGCCCTATACAGTCAGCAAAAACAAGACTGGGAGCTGACTGTGGCTCAGATCACGAACTCATTGCTAAATTCAGACTTCAATTGAAGAATCCCTTAAAATTATAAAGTGGAAGGAGAAATAGATTTAAGGGACTAGATCTGATAGAGTGTCTGATGAACTATGGGTGAAGGTTCATAACATTGTAAAGGAAAGAAGAATCAAGACCATCCTCAAGAAAAAAAAAATGCAAAAAAGCAAACTGGCTGTCTGAGGAGGCCTTACAAATAGCTGTGAAAAGAAGAGAAGAGCAAAACAAAAGAGAAAAGGAAAGATACACCCATATGAATGCAGAGTTCCAAAGAATAACAAGGAGAGATAAGAAAGCCTTTCTCAGCAATCAATGCAAAGAAATAGAGGAAAACAACAGAACGGGAAAGACTAGAGATCTCTTCAAGAAAATGAGAGATACCAAGGGAACATTTCATGCAAAGATGGGCTCAATAAAGGACAGAAATGGCACGGACCTAACAGAAGCAGAAGATATTAAGAAGACGTTTCAAGAATACATAGAAGAACTATACAAAAAAGATCTTCATGACCCAGATGATCATGATGGCTTGATCACTCACCTAGAGCCAGACATCCTGGAATGTGAAGTCAAGCGGGCCTTAGGAAGCATCACTATGAACAAAGCCAGTGGAGGTGATGGAATTCCAGTTGAGCTATTTCAAATCCTGAAAGATGATGCTGTGAAAGTACTACACTCAATATGCCAGCAAATTTGGAAAACTCAGCAGTGGCCACAGGACTGTGCTAGGAGCCAGCATGGGAGATCCCACCCATGACAAGGTCATGCGGAGAGACCTGATGGGGCAAGGCAAGTCAGGTCTCAAGGGGTCCACTGCCTGAGCATCTACCCTGAAACCAAAATCTGTCTGTTTACTGTCTGTTATACTATACTCTTCTGACATTACAGGGGGCTATCCCTGACCACCTTTCTCTGGAAAAATTAACTTAGAGCTCTAACTGGTCTCCTGTATATGAAAGGAATGTTTCAGCTCAAATCCCTCTGATGGCTAACTTGCCTGACAGGTTCCCCCGGAATTTTACAACTTGTGATTGTTTACAGGCCCCCCAACCACGAGAAGCACGAAGCTTAAAACATCTTAAAGATATAGAGCCTTTTCTAAAGAGCTAAGAATTATACTGGTGATGGGTTTTTACTGTTGAGTCAATGACTGCTGCCAGGTCTCATTATTCTTTATCTTTTAGGCACCTGGGAGGATATTAATCAATGTAATTGGGATATAGAAAAAGGAATATAGTAGTTTTGATGTTAGCAACACTAGACTTTTGAGTTAATTTTCTCTGTTATAAATCACTGTACCCCTCTTTCTTTGTTATAAATTGTTGTGTCCTTGCTATGTAAGAATGTAACTTTATTTAGTGCTTTCTGAGAGTGGCACCAGACTTTGGGAAGAACAACACTATTAAGGCAAATAACTTTTCTGGTTGACAGACACTTATCAGAAAAGGGCCGTAAAATGTTAATCGGTCTTCTGGTCAGAAGATGATATAAATCACCCAAGACTTGTGTATACAGCTAGGTTTGCAGAGAGAAAGCCTGGTCTCGATAAGAGTCAGGGCTGCTGATGCTGCATAATTTTGTATTATCCATTGATCTCTATGTACAACCAAAAGTATAAAAAGCCTTTCCAGACAATAAAGGTTGGGCCAGTCACTGGAAAGACTGGTTTCTCCCATGTCTCTCTCTCTCTCCCTCTCCCTCCCTCTCCTTTTCTTACTCTATTTTCTGGCTGAACTCCCATCTGGGGCGTGGAGGCTCGCCAAGTCTACTTACTTGCCCTGGCTTCTAAGACCCACATGAGAGGGAGCCCAAGGCGGGGTACCCTCTGCTATTCAAGTAGGGGCCGGTGGCCTAACATAGATGGTGCAAACCTCTTGTCTCGAGGTTTTATTAGTTTTCCACATAAACCAAGTTATTCAGCTTCTTTTCTCCACTAAATTTTCCTACTACACTATTCTTTCCTAATCTCCTTATAGCTCTAATTAAATAATTCTTTTCTATGACGCCTACTCTGTCTCCCCTTCGAATTACCCTGGATCCACCAGGGCTGAACCCCAGTAGGACTGGAAAAGGTCAGCTTTCATTCCAATCCCAAAGAAAGGCAATGCCAAAGAATGCTCAAACTACTGCACAATGGCACTTATCTCACACGCTAGTAAAGTAACACTCAAAATTCTCCAAGCCAGGCTTCAGCAATACATGAACCATGAACTTCCAGATGTTCAAGCTGGTTTTAGAAAAGGCAGAGGAACCAGAGATCAAATTGCCAGCATCCGCTGGATCATCAAAAAAGCAAGAGAGTTCCAGAAAAACATCTATTTCTGCTTTATTGACTAAGCCAAAGCCTTTGACTGTGTGGATCACAATAAACTGGAAAATACTGAGAGAGATGGGAATACCAGCCCACCTGTCCTGCCTCTTGAGAAATCTGTATGCAGGTCAGGAAACAGAACTGGACATGGAACAACAGACTGGTTCCAAATAGGGAAAGGAGTATGTCAAGGCTGTATATTATCACCTTGCTTATCTAACTTATATGCAGAGTACATCATGAGAAATGCTGGGCTGGGTGTAGCACAAATTGGAATGAAGATTGCTGGGAGAAATATTAGTAACCTCAGATATACAAATGACACCATGGCAGAAAGCAAAGAACTAAGGAGTCTCTTGATGGAAGTGAAAGAGGAGAGTGAAACAGTTGTTTTAAAGCTCAACATTCAGAAAACTAAGATCATAGCATCCAGTCTCATCACTTCATGTCAAATAGATGGAGAAACAGCAGAAACTGTGACAGACTTTATTTTGAGGGGTGCCAAAATCACTGCAGATGGTGATTGCAGCCATTAAATTAAAAGATGCTTACTCCTTGGAAGAAAAGTTATAACCAACCTAGACAGCATATTAAAAAACAGAGATATTACTTTGCCATCAAAGGTCTGTCTAAGACTTTGGATTTTCCAGTTGTCATGTATGGATGTGAGAGTTGGACCATAAAGAAAGCTGAGTGCCAAAGAATTGATGCTTTTGGATTGTGGTATTAGAGAAGACTCTTGAGAGTCCCTTGGACTGCAAGGAGATCCAACTAGTCTACCCTAAAGGAAATCAGTCCTGAATATTCATTAGAAGGACTGATGTTGAAGCTGAAACTCCAATACTTTGCCCACCAGATGTGAAGAACTGACTCATTTGAAAAGACCCTAATGCTGGGTGGGATTGGGGTGGGAGGAGAAGGGGATGACAGAGGATGAGATGGTTGGATGGCACCACCAACTCTATGGACATGAGTTTGAGTGAACTCTGGGAGTTGGTGAAGGAGAGGGAGGCATGGCGTGCTGCAGTCCATGGGGTCGCAAAGAATCAGACACGACTGAGTGACTGAACTGAACTGATAATCAATGTGCTCATATTGATAACATGTTTTAATCATCAAAAATGATCAAATCATCAACTGCCTGATGATAGTAAGATAACATGTTCTTGAAACTTTCTTTAAAATAATTGACTATTATAACCAAAAACAAAATATTGAAACTTAAGTGGGAGGAGCTTCCAGTCATCTGGAATACTTCAATTATCATTTTCTCTTTCCTTAATGATGACTTTTTATTAACTTTGCTAACATTTAGACTGCAGAATTTAACCACGACTCATTTGCATCTGGAACTTGGATGAAGATGAACCTGGGTCATTTAAGACATATCATCACAAATTTCATAAAAAATTATTGAGTACTATGGCAAATAACATGAATTATCTACCCCAAAGTCATCCAAACCCTCAAGTTCCTTGCCTTCTTCTACTACAGAAGCTGGAAAGCAAACACACTTCTCTTTCCAGACTCTTCTGTCATTTGGCCAAGTTGTTACAAGTGGTAAAGTCACTGGGTCTGGCATCTAGGAAGGCTTCTTAAATGGATAAAATGCTGGCATATGCTTCAGCATTTTGGTCTCTGCACCCTTACTCTTTCCCCATCTCTTGTCAGGCTCAAATCTGCTGAGATGTGAACTGGCTCTTTTGTGATTATGAAAAGACTGTCACATGCTGAGGAAGGTGGGGTATGAAGAAGGATGGGACAAGCCCTTGATGTCATCACCAAGGTGTGCACTGGCCTTGAACTGTGCAACCCCATGATTCTTGTCTATGAGAAAAATACATGCTTAACTATTTGGTTCTCTGTAACTTGCAGCCAAATACAAACTAATACCAAATGAAATGACTTTAAAGGCATTATTCTAGCAGGAATAAGGTTTATGTTATTGAGAAACTGTGGTCAAACATGGATGGTGGTCCTTTGATTAAGATAGTCATGGAGGGGCTTCCCTGGTGGCCCAGTGGTTAAGAATCTGCCTTGTAACGGAGAAAATATGGGTCTGATTCCTGGTCTGGAAACTAAGATCCCACATGTTGCAAAGCAACTGAGCCCACATGCCACAACTACAGACAATGCATGCCTCAACCAAGACCTGACACAGTCAAATAAATATATATTTTTTAAAGATGGTCATGGAAAGCCTCTCTGAGAAGGTGACACCAGACTGAGACTCAAATAGTGACAAGGAGCCAGCCAAATAAAAATCCAAAGAAGGAATATTCAGACAAGAAGAGCAAGTAAAGACCCTAAACTGAAGGGAACAAGCCTACATATTAGAATAGATAAAACCAGTGTCAGTGGAGCACTATGTGAGACAGGGAGGAAGCAACAGCCACCATGGTATGCTGGTAAATGACTAACAACCAGTTCTCTAAAACACAAAACAGAAAAAGTTCTATCTGTAGCACATTCTGATTTCTGTTCATGGGGTTCTCATTCAAAAAATGAAGATCATGGTACCCAGTCACATCACTTCATGGCAAATAGACAGGGAAGCAATGGAAACAGTGAGAGACTTTATTTTCTTGCATTCCAAAATCACTGCAGATGCTGACTGCAGCCATGAAATTAAAAGACACTTGCTCCTTGGAAGGAAAGCCATGACAACCTAGGCAGCATATTAAAAAGCAGAGATGTTACTTTGCCAACAAAGGTCCATATAGTCAAAGCTATGGCTTTTCCAGCAGTCATGTACAGATGTGAGATTTGGACCATAAAAAAGGCTGAGTGCTGAAGAATTGATGCTTTTGAACTGTGGTGCTGCAGAAGACTCTTGAGAGTCCCTTGGATTGCAAGGAGATCAAACCAGCCAATCCTAAAGGAAATCAGTCCTGGATACTTATTGAAAGGACTGATGCTGAAGCTCCAATACTTTGGCCACCTGATGAAAAGAGCTGACTAGTTGGAAAAGACCCTGATGCTGGTAAAGACTGAAGGCAGGAGGAGAAGGGGATGACAGAGGATGAGATGGTGGGATGGCATCACCGACTCAATGGCCATGAATTTGAGCAAGCTCTAGGAGATGGTGAAGGACAGAGAAGACTGGTGTGCTCCAGTCCATGGGATCACAGAGTCAGACATGACTGAGGGACTCTCCAACAACAACTGATCTCTGTAGGGCAAACACTCATACCATGACCAATTTCAAACTTCTGACATGTTATCATTGGCTTAAAGAATTCTTGACTAAACAATCAGCTCTCACAAGGGGGAAACTACCAATTCCAACATACCACTGTATAGGAAACAGAGGTTAGACTTTATGCAAAGATCTTATAAGAAGATTTTATTTTCAAGTAATTACCAAAAGAAGTCATTGAAGAATTTTTGGCAGAAGAATAATATAATTTGATTCACGTTTCATAAATATCATTATGATTACTGTTTGAAGTTAGTCATAGCAGATCAATGGTATACGAAGAAAACCAGTTAGAAGGAAGGCTATAACTGTGGCGTTGGCAAGAAATGGTGAAAGCTTAGATTAAATGGTGGCAGCGGGACAGCAAGACATGGACAGCACAGGCAGGGAGAATAATCAGTATCCCAAGGGGATGCACATCTGTACGATGAGGTCTCAAAAAAAGGTCTCTTCAGCAGAAAAGGATTTATTAGTGAATACAGTCATACATGTTGCCTGCTTCATCAATAACTGTGTCCGCTGCTTTACCCATAGGCAAATGGTGTCAACAAACTTCACAAGTAACAAGAGTAACAAGGCAGAAGAAAAGTATCAGGACCCTGAAGACAAAATTATTTTAAATAGACATTAATAACAGGGTGGAATTTTCTCTCCTGCTTAGCCTCTTCCTGCCCATATAAGATCCCTCCATTCAGGGTCGATTAGGGATTATATAAAATGTTTTATCACTGCACCAAGCGGTTGGAGAATATGGATATAAACTCAAAAGTCAGAGACCTGAGAACTATAAAATATGGTAATACTGACCATATAGCTATTATGAAGTCTGAAAGAGAATATAATTATGATGAGATTTTCATACAGAGTGCCTGGCACATAAGCTATATATACAAGACCTATACTTCTAACGCTTTCTATGAGTCCTCACTTCCTGTTCTATTTAGTGGAAATGTTTGAAGAGGAAATGTTAAATTATAGGAATGAAACTATGCTACTCAAATTTCCTTCGAAAAGGTAAGTAGATGTCCTCTTTTTAAAGACATACCCATATCTGACCAACAGAGTGTAAGTAGGATGGCTTTGAACAACTAAATTTAGCCATACATTAGTATTTCACGTACAGTGTTATAGAAGTCATTATTAAGTCTACATTTTAAATAGTGTACATGAAATACTGACTGATTACTAGCTTTATGAAGTATCCAAAAATTGGATCAAAGAACATCCAGTTTAAAAATCTAATGCTGCAAAACAAAGCATGTGTACCAACGAATTAATATATGTGGATAATAATGCTTTGCCCTTGCACTGCTCTGATATGGAAAGCAACTCTGTCAATTTACAATATAAATGAGACATGAGAACCCGTGTGTCCTTCTCATCTGACACTCATCTCTGTTTGGATCTACCCACAACTTGCCATGTTTTTTAAATGCAGACAATCTGGTAAACCTTAGGATGAACTAGCTCAATTTAAATGTGCTCCAATTAAAAACCTTACTTAGTATGCTGTTAAAAAATACTCCCACTTTATATTTATTATCAAAAGCTGAATGAATTCTCTCCCCAGGATTTGGGATGACATTGAAGTGTCACCACAAAAGAGTTTGACAATACTAGAAACTTAAAATCATGAATTTATAGAGTGAAAAACCCTGGTCCAGACTCTGCTCAGGGTGTCTGCCAAACCTACTGCAATCAGAGGAACACTTTATGTAACAAAATGAAAAGCTGTAGTTACCAAGCGATTCTCTGAAGTAGTAGGTACCTGTTTCATTTGAAAGTGACTACTTACTCAATAAACAAATCTTTAGGTATACAAAGCTTAAGACAGAGCTTTCTTTGTCAAACAATCCCTGTTACATGGTCTGAATGAACAACATGTTGAAAGTTTTTCCAGGAACGATATTCAATGTTTTCTTCTTTTTCTTTTCTTCCTTTTTAAAAAAATTCATCTAACTTTCCCAGGCAGCTAAAATTGAAGCTTAATTTGCCCATCACTACCTGAAACCTCAGGAAATTAAGTTTCAACTTCCTTTTCTGTCTGAGCTTTCTCTCTACTATATGTGATGTCTTTCCCTTTTTTCTATATTTTTACCTCACTTTTTTAAATCTTGTCTCCATGTCTTTACATAATGAAAGCCAACTATAACCTTACTTCTAATGACAGTAAAATTAGCTCATCTCATTTTTTCTTGTTTCCAGCCTTCTTGGCAGCTACACAAATGAACACCTGATTTGACTGTACTGAGGAAATATATGAGGACTTAGACCTGGCCAAAATGTAATCTGTTTTTGCATGGCTAAAGGAAGTGGGACAATCTATAGCCCCTTCTCACACTAAATACTAGAACACCAGGGTTCTACTAATTTCTGTATGCTCTGTTGTATCCACTACAGAATCATGATAATTGTAGGCACTTAAAAACTGGTTGCTGAGTAAGACTGATTGTGAGGAATTAGATGTTGTTGTGAGATAAGTAGTATATATTATATACTTTTAATATAAGTATTTATCCTCACTAGTTAACAATGATACTATATCAAGCCTGATTTGACAATATGTAGATTTTTTTTACAAAATGTGAATTCAGATAAAATTAGGATTTAAGGGATTAGACTCCATCTTTTTATAAAGATTAAATTTAACCTTTTACAAATGGGAGGAGTAAGAAACATGGGGATGACTTGGAAAGTAGATCATAGTTTATTTTAGAACTTGTGAAAATTTTTAGAGATTCCTTATTTTTAACTCTCTGGGAGGTATTTTAAAATACTTTGTCAAAACTACATTGTGTATACAGACAAATTGTTTCTGAAATTTCTTAGAAAATGAATATAATGAGTGTTTCAGGAATACAAAAAGCACATACAGATTAGCAAGATGATACCTCAATAGTGCATCACAGCTAACCAGCCTGTCCATCCACTATCCCTTATTTATATTTCATCTAAGACCTCAACTGACTTTAGCAGTTGGATGAAAGAACAAAAACACTTTTTAAAAAGCTTTAAATTAAACTCTATGTATTTTACTTTTCCTCTCATAACTCCTTACCTAATGTTTCTCAATAAAAAGTTAAAATCATTATTGTCCAACATCTTAAAATACTGTATATTGTCACGCTGCTTATTTAACTTACATGTAAGGTACACCATAAGAAATGCTGGGCTGTATGAATCACAAGCTGGATTCAAGACTGCCAGGAGAAATATCAATAATCTCAGATACGTAGATAACACCATCCTAATGGCAGAAAATGAAGAGGAACTATAGAGCCTCTGGGTGAAGGTGAAAGAGGAGAGTGAAAAACCTGGCTTAAAACTCAACATTCAAAAAGCTAAGATCATGGCATCCAGTCACATTCACTTCAGTTCAGTTCAGTCATTCAGTCGTGTCCAACTCTTTGCGACCCCATGAATCACAGCACGCCAGACCTCCCTGTCCATCACCAACTCCCGGAGTTCACTCAGACTCACATCCATGGAGTCAGTGATGCCATCCAGCCATCTCATCTTCTGTCATCCCCTTCTCCTGCCCCCAATCCCTCCCAGCATCAGAGTCTTTTCCAACGAGTCAACTCTTTGCATGAGGTGGCCAAAGTACTGGAGTTTCAGCTTCAGCATCATTCCTTTCAGTCACATTACTTCATGGCAAATAGATGGGGAAAAAATGGAAATAGTGACAGACCTTGTTTTCTTGGGCTCCAAAGTCACTATAGATGGTGACTGCAGCCATGAAATTAAAAGATGCTTGCTCCTTGGAAGAACTAGATAGCATATTAAAAAGCAGACACATTANTCAGTCACATTACTTCATGGCAAATAGATGGGGAAAAAATGGAAATAGTGACAGACCTTGTTTTCTTGGGCTCCAAAGTCACTATAGATGGTGACTGCAGCCATGAAATTAAAAGATGCTTGCTCCTTGGAAGAACTAGATAGCATATTAAAAAGCAGACACATTACTTTGCCAACAAAGGTCTATGTAGTCAAAGCTATGGTTTTTCCAGTGGTCATGCACAGGTATGAGAGTTGCACCATAAAGAAGGCTGAGCACCAAAGAACTGATGCTTTCAAACTGTGGTGCTGGAAAAGGCTCTTGAGAGTCCCTTAGATAGCAAGGAGATTAAACCAGTCACTCCTAAAGGAAATCAGTTTTCAGTATTTATTGCAAGGACTGATGCCAAAGTTCTAATACTTTGGCCACCTGATACAAACAGCCAACTTATTGGAAAAGACCCTGCTGATTTGAAAGATTAAGGGCAGGAGGAAAAGGAGGCAACAGAGGATGAGATGGTTGGATGGCATCACCAACTCAATGGACATGAGTGTGAGAAAACTCCAGGAGATAGTGAAGGACAGGGAAGCCTGACGTGCTATAGTCCATGGGGCTGCAAAGAGTTGGACAGGACTGAGGAACTGAATAGCAAATCTTAAAATACTAGACAAAGAAAGATATGGATCCTTAGGCTCTATGAGTTTTAGTATATCTCCAGCTTAGTACATCAAAAATTACCAAGCTTTTACATTGAAAGTAATTGGCAATGAAGGAGACAGGGGTACTAACTCCCTTCAGTCGTATCCAACTCTCTGTGACCCTATGGACCGTAGTCTGCTGGGATCCTCTGTCCATGGGATTCTCCAGGCAAGATTACTGGAGTGGATTGCCATGTCTTTCTCCAGGGGATCATCCTAAACCAGGGATCGAACCTGTGTCTCTCATGTCTCCAGCATTGGGAGGCAGGTTCTTTACCACTAGCACTACCTGAGAAGCCTGATTCCCCCTGTGTATATGGTAAACCTGGAATTTTTTCCTGGTATTACTAGTACATTCCAATTCCCCTTTTTATAGCGCTCAGGAAGTTGGAAGGGAAAAATTTTATCAGGGAATAGCTGGAGAGACACCCAATCAAGCTGGGTGTTTTCAAAGAGCTCATTATAAAGAAATCTTACAAATTTAACTTTTCATGTCCTCAAATATCTCCTAGAGAACAGATGAATGTTTTTATCTAAACTGACACTCTGATATATTATTCTGCTATCAAGCTACTTAATAATATGTTTCCTCTGTTACAGTATCACTACTATATCATACTGTCACTTGCTTTTTTAGATACTTTGAGAATTGTATGGTGAGGTTAGTGTGGTGCTATCTTCATCTTTAAAAGATGATTAGAGGACAAAGTGAAGCTAGGTGTTTGCAGCAATTGCTATGGTGAATGAATAGTTATTGAGAACGTGATTACTATCAGGCTGTACAAAAGATTACTTAAAATTCCAACTAAAAATGATGAAATAATGAGTTCCTCCTCATTATGTTAGACTCCCTGGGGCTGCTTTGTCAGACTTTTCATAGATGTTTCTTTTCTAAAACAAACCTTGGGAACAGAGGAGGAAGAAAAATAATTGTTGGGTAACTTATTGTATTTGCATAGCAAACTCATAGTAACTAATAAAAAGTGCTATTTGGTCATGAGTATAGTCAAGGCTATGGTTTCTCCAGTGGTCATGTATGGATGTGAGAGTTGGACTATGAATAAAGCTGAGCGCCAAAGAATTGATGCTTTTGAACTGTGGTGTTGAGAAGACTCTTGAGAGTCTGAACTGAACTGAACCATATGGTTGCTTTTGAAGTCTGTGGATCTGTTTTCGTTTTGTAAATAAGTTATTTGTATCATTTTCAAAGACTCTATATGTGAGAGATAACATATTTGTCTTAGTCTGACTTCACTAAGTATGATAATTTCTATGTCCATCCATGTTGCTGCAAATGGCATCATTTCATTCTTTTTATGCCTAATATTCCATTTTACAGATGTGCTTCCAATGAATATTCAGTGTTGATTTCCTTCAGGATTGACCAGTTTGACTCTTTGTTGCTGAAGCTCCAATACTTTGGCTACCTGTTCAGTTCAGTTCAGTTCAGTCGTTCATTCGTGTCTGACTCTTTGCGATCCCATGAATCGCAGCACGCCAGGCCTCCCTGTCCATCACAAACTCCCGGAGTTGACTCAGACTCATGCCCATCGAGTCCGTGATGCCATCCAGCCATCTCATCCTTGGTTGTCCTCTTCTCCTCCTGTCCCCAATCCCTCCCAGCATCAGAGTCTTTTCCAATGAGTCAACTCTTCACATGAAGTGGCCAAAGTACTGGAGCTTCAGCTTTAGCATCATTCCTTCCAAAGAAATCCCAGGGCTGATCTCCTTCCGAATGGACNTGATCTCTGGTTCCTCTGCCTTTCTAAAACCAGCTTGAACATCTGGAAGTTCACGGTTCACATATTGCTTTACCTACAATTAAATGCTTACTCTGTGCCATGGTTCTTTCATAGTCCATATGTGTTTCCTAGTACTTATCATTATTATAATTTTATGTTTATCTCCAGGATTATTTGATCACTACTTCTCTCCTGTAGGTTGTAAACTTCAGGAAAACAAGAACTGTGATTGTTTCTGTTCTTCTCTGCTGTCCATACCCTGCTGAAGGCTGTTAACAAGGCAGGTACTCATTAAATACTTACTGAATAAACAAATGAGCAGAAAGAAAATACATGTCCAGAGATGGAGGAAACATTTTGGAGTAGGGATGACTTATATAATGCTATTCAATACACTGCACAAACAAACTGTTCCACTGACTCTGTAACCATAATTTAACTGCTGTATGTATGAAAATGTATCAAACATTTTCAACTATAATTCTAAGGAAGTTCTAGGAGATGGAATTTGGAGGTCGGGATACAGACTCTAAGCATGAGGAGTTAAGTTTAAAATTCACAAATGAAACATTTAATTGGATAAAAACAGATGCTGCAACTTCATATTAGATTAAAATAACAATATTTTCTTGCCAGATGAAAAAAACTTAATCCCATAGACTATTGCTAAGTCACTTCAGTTGTGTCCGACTCTGTGCAATCCACAGACGGCAGCCCATCAGGCTTCCCTGTCCCTGGGATTCTCCAGGCAAGAACACTGGAGTGGGTTGCCATTTCCTTCTCCATAGATCATCAGACCATTAGACGCCCTTAAAATTATACCTGTACCTTTTCTAGTTCATGAGTCATTAGGATCTAATTGACCTCAAAACAAACAGGCAAATGCAATAAACTTGAAATGACTTGCTCAACAAGGTCTTGAATTTATAGGAAATAGCTGGGTTTTGTTCAATTTCAGAGAAAATTAAGTAAAATAAGCTTAGCTTTATCTTTCGAATAATATCCCAATACTTCTGAATATGAATTCACATGTTTTAATGCAAAACAAGCAACTCTTACATTTAAAAGTTTAATTTGAAAGGCATTAGTTTTCAAGTGTCATTAACATAAGCCAAACCTGCCATAACTTACTGAGTAGTTTTATCTTTAATGATACATACACTGAATACCTTAACTCAGGTGCAAGAACATTATCACATTCTAATAATGCTTTAAACAAATTTACTTTCATGACATTTATCAAGGATATCTTTAATGGGAAAGGAAAAAGATAAACATGTCTCTCTTAGGAATCCTTTTCTCCTATATGCATCTCAATGTCAACACTTATTACTGCATATAAATGAAGCAAAAGAAAGAGGAAATTGTGTAGGTTTATTAAGCTTGGATAGAGGTAGCGTTACTATTTTCATCTGACATTTCAATAACAGAATGCCAGTCAGTTCAAATGCCACAGAAGTCTGAAAGCAGTGTCTGGGAAAAACATATTGTTTACCTGAAAATCATTGTGTATTTAAAAGCATTATGTTCTTCTTATATATGGGATTAGATGATGTACTTAACATCAGACTGTCACAATCCAGGAACATTTTAAACTGAATTAGATATGAAATCTGTACAGCTATTTTTATCATGAACCATAGGTTTTCTTTAAAAATACATTCTACAGGAAAAATATACATATATATATATACATACACACAACTGAACAGTTCTTAAAAGTTACTCAAGCCAGTGTCCTGAGAAGTGCAAAAAGAAATCCTTTGAGTTGAACCACTATCATACCAGGCAATAAACTGTAAAATTCAAATAAGCATTTTAGGAATTCCAAAATATGAATAAGTGTTATTTCATTTCAAGAAAAAAAAATGTGGAGGTTTTGGTAGAAAAATCAGAACTTATTGTTTTTATTTGCAATTAAAATGTCAAATGTAAGAAATCACATGGCACAGAGTGAGTTGAAGAAAACACAGGTGCCTAATTCGCAAACTACAAAAAAAAAAGTATAAAGATGACCATCTGGGGAGAGCTGGCTGACTTAATTTTCCTATGAGCTTATCGTCTGCTCCATATTTTTCTTCCAAACTCCACATTCTGACCTTGAAAATGCATCTACATGTTTTGCTATATGTACCTCCTTCTGAACATAAATGCAGGTAGATGCAATTATGCAGAGGATATTAATACAACAAAGGACATACTGTGTTGTATTTTATTTAATCTCAATTTTCCGAGTTTTTTAAGGTTTTATTTCTGATACTTTTTTCAGCCTTTCACAACCATTCTATAAATTCCTAGACTTTCCATGATACACCTGTAAGTACTGACAGCATAGTTCTAGAGAACAAGTGTTTCTTTGAGAGCAGAGGTTCACAAGGAAGCCCAAAAGGCAGACCTGTAAGAACGTCAAGGAAAGGAGTCATAAACCTAGGATAGTACTCCTTATATGGACACAATGGACAGATGACAAAGCTGAAAAAGTGAGGAATTTCCAGCTTATCACAATATACCAACTACTCAAGTATGCAGAGGATTTTAACTGACACCCTTCAGGATTTCTGAAAGAAGCATCATACTTTACTGATGTGGGGAATTAATACACTAAGAATAAAAACAGATTTTACATAGGTTATCTTTTTATATCTCAGTCTAAATACTGAAAATGATGCTTACTTTCAAGTACTTGCTGCCGTGTTTTTTCTAAACTAGTCTTCTGCTGTACCCCCACATCATTTTTCTTAAAAACAAGAAAAAGAAAGAAAACCTGCAGCTATACTTCTTCAGTTTCCCTAATTCATGCTCTAACCATTTCAAGATTATCCTCGTGCACTGTATGCTACATGGTATCTGTGCTCCTAAAATTTGTTTCCAGCCTTGAATCAAGCCTTCCAGGTTAAAGCCCTAATTTAATTGTTGATTTACAATATTATATCCGTTTCAAGTGTGCTGCATAGTGTGTTGCTACGCTTTTTCATTACAATCATGAAACTATTTCAGACAATAAAAGTATTCTTGGGGGAGAGGAACCCTAATTTACTCCTGGTTGTCTTCCAGCATCTTAAAGTTCACTAGGTGCTAAGCTCAGCTCATCAAATCTGCGGACCCACATTTTCCCTTTGACTTTTTCCTCTCCCATTTTCACCACCTATTAGTCAATAAGGCATGCCTATCATTATCTCTTCCTTCTTTGCCATTCTCAAAACTCCTTGTCAAATTCATGTAAGCTCATTCAGATTACAATGGTAATATGATGACAGTCCAAAATTGTCAAACTGTTTCAAAGAATAACAGGGTTCCTGGAATAAAGAGTTCCATGATCTGCATATTCCATACAACTTGTAGATTCACAAAGTATCTTAAAGGCTACACATTAAAGAAACATCTTTCAGTTTGTTTAGCCTGATGTTTGGGAAACCCAATATTTCCTAATTCATTTTACCATGCAAAGTTTTTCAGAGCATCCAATAAAATCTTCCAGAGTTATGTTTATAAAGCATTCATCTTCCCCATATATTAAATCTTGCAGCCAATTTTCAAACCAATAAATATACAGCTCAGATGATTTCACTTCCCTGCTCAAAAGTTTAAAAAATTTTTTTAAAAATTTTCCTTGCTCTAGATTACCCATCAAACAAAGCTAAGTGCCTCTCACTGCAACCTACATGTTTAATCTTATCTTTCATGACTTCACTCATCTCTGTAGTTCACCGTATGTCAAGCCTAGGATCTACTGTACTATAACTGCTCATCTTCAAACCAAATAAATGTGTTTCATCAAATAAATGTGTACCATCATTTAGCAATGAATCAACCTTTCACACACAGCTCTGATACTATGAGCATCTCTTTAAAGGCTCAATGGTTTCTCTACTATGCTAAAGAAAAATATATTTCCTTTCTTGTCTCCATGATTTGAAAAACTATACTCTAGATAAAGTTACCTGCACTGAATATTTTCAGCAAATTAATTTGTCATTATTGCACTGTGTTCCTAAAATAAAGGTGGTATGTGGTATGTAGCATTAACTAAGCCAGATGGGAAATTGATAAGTAGACATGGAATGATCACATTATCTGTGATCACTTCATTTCTTAACCAGTGTCAAAATACATATTCTTATCCAATTTTTAAAAAGTAACATCTCCGGAAAATACTTCTAAACCTTAGAATTTTAAAATTTTAACCAAAATGGTACTTATTGTTCAAGAAATAATTAGTTGTATGTTTGCTTTTGGTCTGGCATTGGTACCAGGTAAAAAGCAGTCAGTAAGATAGACGCAGTTGTTATCAGCATAGTTCTTACCATTCTTACAGACACAGAAATTCCAGGTATGCTGAGTATTTTATCTCCTCTTAGCTACTACTATAGTATTTCTCTGAAAGCAAAAGTTATCCCAAAAAGTTGTCCATATTGTCACTAACATCTCTCTTCTTATTCTCTCTTGAGCCAATACCAATGAAACTTTTACCACTATTTCAACCACTATTTCAAACAAGTGTCAGGACCATCAGTGACCTTCACACTGCTAACCACAATGGTCAATTCTCAGACAATGTCTTACTTCACCTGTTATTAATACCATTTCACATAGATAAACCTTTCTATCTTCTTAAAAGATTTCATTTACTTGGCTTCTGATCACCTCTCTCTAGTTTTCCTCCCTGGCTGGTGCTTCCACATCTTCTCAACCTTTAAGTGTTATAATTACCCAGAGCTGAGTCATCAAACATCACATCTTTGCATCCTCCATATGGCTTTCAGTTCAGTTGCTCAGTCGTGTTCAACTCTTTGTGACCCCATGGACTGCAGCACACCGGGCCTCCCTGTCCATTACCAACTCCTGGAGCTTACTCAAACTCATGTCCACTGAGTGGGTGATGCCATCCAACCTCTCATCCTCTTCTCCTCCCACCTTCAATCTTTCAAAGCATCGGGTCTTTCCAAATGAGTCAGTTCTTCACGTCAGGTGGCCAAAGTATTGGAGTTTCAGCTTCAACATCAGCCCTTCCAATGAATATTCAGGAATGACTTCCTTTAGGATGTACTGGTTGGATCTCCTTACAGTCCAAGGGACTCTCAAGAGTCTTCTCCAACACCACAGTTCAAAAGCATCAATTCTTTGGTGCTCAGCTTTCTTTACAGTCCAACTCTCACATCCATACATGACTACTGGAAAAGCCGTAGCCTTGACTAGACGGTCCCCAGACAGCTTTAAATACCATTTGCTGCTGCTGCTAAGTCGCTTCAGTTGTGTCCGACTCTGTGTGACCCCATAGACAGCAGCCCACCAGGCTCCCCCGTCCCTGGGATTCTCAAGGCAAAATATCATTTATATGTTGATAATTCCCATATTTGTATCTCCATCCTGGCCTCTTCTCTTGAGCTCCAGAGTTTTATATACATCTGCCAATTCAGACCCTCCACTGGAGTGTCTAACACATATCTCTACAAGTCCAAACTCGGTATTTCTCCTGGCGTAACTCCTTCCCTTCTATCATCTTCTANAATATCATTTATATGTTGATAATTCCCATATTTGTATCTCCATCCTGGCCTCTTCTCTTGAGCTCCAGAGTTTTATATACATCTGCCAATTCAGACCCTCCACTGGAGTGTCTAACACATATCTCTACAAGTCCAAACTCGGTATTTCTCCTGGCGTAACTCCTTCCCTTCTATCATCTTCTAGAGTCTTTTCAATCTCAGGTGAAATGGCATCTTGTCTGATTCTCAAACCAAACACTTGATTCTCTATTAACCGCTTTGTTTCTCCTACATCTTATACTCAATCAAGCCTTCAACAAATCCCGCTGGCTAAGTCTTCCCAGCAAGTCCAGAATTTGACCACTGATCACCACCTTTCCTGTTACTAGCCAGATCTGAACCCCCATCATCTTCGATATGGACAGATTTTAGATACTTTCTAATCTCCCTTTTTTTACCCCTACTGTCAACACAGCTGCGAGAGCCCGTTCAAACTAAAAACCCTATCGCCTGTAGTTTTATCATCTTAAGAATAAAAGTCAAAGTCCTCAAAACAGCAAGCGTCAGGCTCCGCTGGGCGGAGGGCCCGTGGCCTACCTGCAGCGCTGGCTCCGGGGCTCGTCCGCGCCACAGTCTAACCTGAGGCGGCATGGCGGCATGGGAACCCCGCATGGCGGCCTGGGACCCTGACAGCACTGGCAGCTCTGAAAACTGCTGCGTGCAGACCTTCTGCCGCGGGGGCTGGGCTGGGACAACCAAACTGTCCCTCAAACAGATGGGCACCACCAGGCTAGGCCCCGGAACCCCAGACCAACGCGAAGCCCCTCTAGGCCGTCCGCTGGCCCACCCGCCGGGAGGCTAGGCCGGCCAGCGCCCAGATTCCCGGCTCCCAGCCTCGGGCCGCACTTCCGGGAGCCGCCTGGCGCCGCCTCGCGGCTGCTCCTGGGGCTGCAGCTGGCTTTCCGAGGACTCCCCACGCAGAACTCACACCCTGCGCCTTCCCCCTCCGCCCTGCCCGTCTCAGACGTAACTGTGACAACTAAAACGACCCCACTTGTCCGAGTGCGAGTTCGTGCTCAGTCGTGTCCGACTCTTTGCGACCCCATGGGCTGTGACCCGCCAGCCCTGGAGTGGGTTGCCATTTCCTCCTCCAGGGCATCTTTCCCACCCCAAGATAGAACCCAGGTTTTTTGCATTACAGGCAGATTCTTTACCATCTGAGCCACCAGGGAAGCCCCCTCACCCCCCGCCCCCCC